>JAOVYW010000040.1:1899651-1923070 GCA_025775045.1 Hiodon tergisus
TATTCTGATACTACACTGTGCACTACACTGAGGACTCTTCTGTGAATTATTCTGATACTACACTGTGGACTACACTGAGGACTATTCTGTGAATTATTCTGATACTACACTGTGCACTACACTGAGGACTCTTCTGTGAATTATTCTGATACTACACTGTGGACTACACTGCAAACTACACTGACACTACACAGAGGACTATAATGACACTACACTGAAGACTACACTGATAATATACTGAGAACTACACTGTCACAAATCTGTGGACTACACCGAGAAATGCGCTGACTCTACTCAGTGGACTACATAGGACTACACTGAAGACTATACTGGCAGACACCCCCACTGTGCTCGACAGCGCCACAGCAGGGGGGGTGGCCTGTGGGGGGGGGGGTGACCTGGCCCCCAGTTGGTTGTCTGCAGTTTGCTTGGTACTGTCAACCCTTGCAATATGAGATATGTGTGATGCTGGCTCCCGTGCACAGATCTCATCAAATATGGATGAAGCACCTAGACAGAGGGCCAGGAACTGTTCACAGAATTCCAACACAAGAGCTGGCATAGGGAGAACTAAAGCAGAGATGAAACTGAACTGTAAGTAAAGAGAAATACATTTTTGATTACGCTTTCCACCCACAGAAAACAGAGGGTAGTATCTACAGTCCTGCTCTGGATACACAGCCCTACCTGTCTGACACTGCATGTGACATACACAGCCCTACCTGTCTGACACTGCGTGTGACATACACGCCTTGGCTGTCTGACACTGCGTGTGACACACACAGCCCTACCTGTCAGACACTAAATGTGACACATATGGCCCTACCTCTCTGACATTAAGTGTGACACGTGACATGCACAGCCTTGGTTGTCTGACATTGTGTGCGACACTCACAGCCTTGGCTGTCTGACTCCAAGTATGCCCTTGATGAATGACATGGTGTATGACATACAAAGCCCTGGCTATCTGACACTGCATGTGAGACACACTGTATGCCCCCTGTAGACATGATCTGTGATTAAAGACTTTTAATGGGAATTCATCAATGGGCAGTACTGACAGGAGGACAACATATCTACTTTGGCTAAAACAATAATTCCATAAGTGACTTGAGGCACAGAAAAAAAACTCACTACTTTTCACAAAGAACTGTGATGCGGCCATAAAAAAATCACAAATACAGGATTTTGCATGCGGTGCTACACAGAACAAATACAGGATTGTGCATACAGTGCTGCACAGAACAAATGCAGGATTGTGCATGCGGTGGTGCGCAGAACAAATACAGGATTGTGCATGCGGTGCTACACAGAACAAATACAGGATTGTGCATGCGGTGGTGCGCAGAACAAATACAGGATTGTGCATGCGGTGGTGCGCAGAACAAATACAGGATTGAGCATGCGGTGGTGCGCAGAACAAATGCAGTATTGTCCATGCTGTGCTAATCTCTAGTGACGAATTTCAGACAATCCCATTGACTGTCATATAAACACTGTGTATAAACAATGCATAAATATAAAAAACCAGCGGTAGTCCAATTTCCCTTCTATTTAACACCAGAGGTCCTCCACAAACCAAAATGACCTCAGCATGGATAATCCCTTTCAGAGCCCAACCTCTGACTTTCTAATCCCAGTAATTATCAAATTGCTTTTCTTTTGCTAGATCTACCACTTCATCGATTGAAATTGGGTTTTTCATGTGGAGATTTTTCCAGGGGGTGCACAAACAAAGGCAGCCATTAAACCTCATTTTAAACAGAATCATTCCGACTGCTTATGTGTACCTCATCTATTGTTAAACCTTGGAACACATAAACTTCAATCGTTGTCTCTATTTTTCCAGGTCTTTTAATAATTTTATAACTGAAATGAGAGATGATGATAGCTCGTTTCCTCTGAATACCCAAACCCGGCGTCTGAAGTCAGTACAACGCACAGGATTCCCAAAGTGTCTGTCGCTCAAATCAACTTTCGGTAAAAGCGAAACCAAATACATAACGCAAAAAACACTAGCATTACAGGTCCTCAACTGCAAACGGTGACCAAAAACGAGAGAATTAAAATATTTACGCAGCCAGAGGCCACGAAGCCAGCACAAGAGGCATTCCAAGCCACCAGTCAGTGTCCACAAAGGCACCTCTGTGGCTTTGTTTTCGGGTCACGAGCACACATTCTCGAGATTACATTTCTAATGAGCTCCCACGCGAAGGAAGGAAGGGACTTGGAAAGAGTAATTAGTCAGATAAAATAGGCTCCGCCATTCGCTGACTGGAGCAGCACAGCGAAACGCGTGGGAGCGTGGATGGACGCATCCTATTCGCAGCTAATAACGGCCTAGTGCTGTTTCAGGTTCTGATGATGAATTACCTAGAGAGCAGCACTGAAACCGGTAGTTCCGTTTCATCCCACCGTGCCACCATGGAATGGATTGTGAATGCCTAGGAAGACTTCTTCATTGAGGCCCACACCTTCAAACATAAACCTTAAACCGACATTCTTGGACGGTACGTCTTCCTTGCTATGAGCCGATTGATAGACAAGATTCTGAGAAGATGGGTGAAAACAATTCAGTTGAAGCCGCAAAGAAATAAATCTTGGGTCAACATTTTTGGTCAATTTCCTTCATGGACAGAATCCTTAAAAAAAACGCTGAGGTGTGTTTTTAAAACACATACATTTCCAGGTATTTGCAATGACAATTATAATAAAATATAGTTCTAATTGCAATGGAAACAAGGACAAAAGTATTTTAGTATTCTTTACATTTCACATAACTACAGGTACAACAAGCCAACAGTCCTTTCCAAACATGTTTGCTTGAAACCCTGAAATTGTATGGGTTTTTTTATTAGTGCATGACATTTCATTACAGAAACACTGTTCTGTTTCCACACAGACCATGTGACAGCTGTCGAGGCAGTAAAGGTAGTTGTTACTAAACGGTATCATATTGTCATTCTTGGAATCATGTCGGTGTCGGTTGTCCAAAAGAGTTTCGGACGCTGATATTCTTTCAGTTGGGCTGTATGCAAATTCACTATATTAGAAGACCCGGGTCAAGGACAAGACAAGGTAACATACTGTTTTTTAAAGAAGCAAAGTATAGCGAATAGGAGAAAACATAAGGCAGACCTAATCTTTGGCCTGCACTGTTAAACACAACGAGATAAATGGCAAAGAGGGGTGTCAAAATTACAAACTGATTTCCATTGTCAATTTATTCATAATAATTGAAATAGGTGTAATAAATTGCCCATGCTTTCCAACTTATTTGTAAAGAAATAAATTTGATTGATTAAATTAAATTGACTATTATAAGGAGCGGTTACGGTGGTCTACGGCAATACGTTATACTAAAAATGAGTTTCCTCGTTAAATTGCAGTTTATATATTAAACGTACACAGGCTGGCTTTATTGAGGAACCTCAAAAGTCATACAAACGTGTTCAGGAACATCAAATATCACCCATGTGCATCGACAACAAACTAAATTAAAGTAATTCACACACATGGATAAAGTACCCGGCCGAATTTTCACTCCAGCATACGTATCAGGTGTCTCGGGTGGAACAGATAATGTCCAAAACATGAATTCATTTTAGGCGTTATTTAATTTATTTTTTAAGCCTATTTTCTTATATTGATCATAACATGTCTGTTTATGCAAGGCGATGAATCTCTCGGCATAAGCTTCTGAGCTTTACTAGATACGCATGGTGCATCGCCTTGGTAACGGCCGGCCTTCATAACAAGAAGTTGCTACTTCAATAAAGTTCACTAGCTCTAGCTCCGATTTATGACATGATGTGACTGCAAACATGTGGTTTTCCATATATCGGTTACAACTTAGGCCTATCAACTGTGCTGTTAAAAAATTATAATTAGGCAAAACAAATAAATCAATTCGTATAACGTAATGTTGTCATTGCATAACATTATTCATTTTCTTAGCAGATTAGAGACTCCCGTTTTTCAGAACGGTACACATTGTATATTAATGTACGTTAAAAACGTTACATGTTATAGCTTAAGAATGGCAGTTTAACTTCTCGGTACGATAAGCACCAAAAAAAATAATGTGTGAATGAACTCCTATGTCAGCCTATATACTCTACGGTACCTTCAAATACTAATTAGGCTCATTGTGCGAGGCATTCCCCTCTGTTAAAAAATGGTATAGTAAATCCTAAACGTATAGTCGCCAATTTTGTTGATGAGGTTTGGTCACCGTATGCCAGTTGTTTGTACGTTTATTTCTCACCGCTGTTACTGAGCTCATGAACGATATAGGGAAATAGTTGTGACTATGTTTACATTTTAGTCATTTAACCGACGCTCTTAGCCAGAGCGACGTACAAAAGTGCTGTAGTGTCAGGGTTCAAGTGCAATACGACTCTACGACTCTATTGCCGTATAAGTTATCTTGTTATCATTTTATTTGATTTTTTTTATCGTTTTAAACGCTAACATTTTATATTAACAGCTAGGTTACTTAAAGGTGTATGGCATAGAAAAGACAGGTTTACTTTTGTTCTTTAAATTATAAGTAAGACGTATTTTCAGATTTCTTGAGATCGACGTCCTGTGAAAACCACTTTTTGAAATACGTACAAAACTTTTTTATGAATTAGTTACAGCATGACACTTTTTCATTCAATCCAAAATGACGTTTTGGTGACGTCTTATTTAAAATAATTTCGTATTTCAAATAATCACGAACAGGTGAAGTTTATGTTAATAGTAAAAATCCCGAAGATGAGATATCCTCTTCTCGAGCCTGATCGTCGGGAAGTGACTCAGAAATCACCCTCTCTACAAAAATAAATGATAAAAAGCAATATTCAATAAGTAATGTATTTTTAGTTTAACCACGTCGTTTAAGCACACACTTTCCTAGTTGAACTGTGAGCTAGACTGCTCTTGTAGGACTACGATCCAAATTCCACAAGTTACAATAGTCGCATTTAGACCCACCACCGAGAAGAACAATGGACGTCATAATCAATTAAATCCTGTCTACACCCAAGCTCTCTTGCATTTTGTTTGGAGAGTGCAAAATAAAGTATATTATATTATTTCGAATATTATAACTAAATAGCCTGTATGTATTGTCGATAATACGGCAAACAAGAAATTCGACGCTATCCTATAGAATTAAAACATCAATAATAGATACCTAGTTAACGATTGTGAAAGGCTGATTTTAAATCTTTCAGCGGTGGCATTATTAGTTAATGGCCATCTTGTTTTATTGGTTCATAATGACAAACATCTGCTAAAGCAACATATTTGACAATATTTGAACCCTCCATCCCCGACAACAACAACTACAGTCAGTTTTCCAAATGTACCTCAGCTAGCCATCGCTGTATTTCGTCAAGATCAAAACGCG
Source organism: Hiodon tergisus (assembly GCA_025775045.1). NCBI lineage: Eukaryota > Metazoa > Chordata > Actinopteri > Hiodontiformes > Hiodontidae > Hiodon > Hiodon tergisus. Next base: position 1,905,050 of record JAOVYW010000040.1, read on the forward strand.
TTCTTCATCTAGACGCAGCGGCATTTGTCAACTGTTTGTCTCGAACTGCAGTGTCAAGTTGATTAGGTTCGTAAACCGGTCAAAACCGCAACTTCCTGAAATGGACCAGAAAGCAAGATGCATCCTCCTCTTCTCACTCATAACCGCGTACTTCATACAAATAAAGCATTCTAAACACGCTGTCAAGACAGTATTCAGTTACTAAATGAATGTCACACCGAGTCCCGTTACTGATTTAATGGGAATGCTCTGTCATCAAAGTCATTTCCAGAAGACTCACTTTTGATTAGTATTTTATTATTTAATCTCTATTATTTGCTGCAAAGCCTTATAAAGAGCTAACTCGGCGTTTTAGTGATGACACCATATCATACCCAATGCGCCCGCATTAAACGCGATGCATTTATGTCAAAGGTAAAGTTTATTATTAAACATTTTGTACCCTCGGGTGAATTCATTTTACAACAGAAGAAGTCCAAGACGTTTGGTAACTACGGCGCGTCGTGCGGCCACAGACAGTAACAATACGGAAACCTACCTTTAGGTATATTTCAGAAAAGGCAGCGATAATGAAAAATAGCTGAAGGTGAAACCATGCGCTGTATGTTGAGTAAGCTGGGTCCATTATTCCAATGGGGATTACCCCGAATCAGAAACGATTTCCCTGTAAAAAAAAATAATAAAAAAATAATAATAATAATACACCAATTTAAAACTCTAACCGATATCATCTTTGAGATTAGGCCAATATATCGCTTTTTTAATACAACCAGCTCTGTCCGTCGATTGTGGACTTAATACACCTGAGACTGCAATGGTTTGTCCCGAATATAATACCATAGCCAATAGGCTACTCTTGTCTTATAAGAACAAAGTTCTTGTAATACAGAAAAAGTGCAAATGCAGTAACGGACGAAACGCGAATAATTTAGACCCAGTATTCCGTTTCTTGGACTTTTTCACAATTGAACTCCATACCGAACACCCCTTCACTGTGTAGCTGGACGGGTTACATAGTCTAAGATTTTAATTGGTTTCCACCTACCCCCCCGTAACTTACTCGATCTATGAACGAGACTCTCTGAACAGCCTTAGTCCAATTGTGAAGATGAAATGAGAATGTTAATAGGACGTTCTAAAGTGAATAAATCCAATCCGGCAATTGCTGTTTCTGCTTTCTAAAACTGGTTGTAGACCCATTGTTTAAATTTGTTAAAATGTCATATATTGTTTTCAAAGCACCAAACACTCAGTTCAGCATTCTGTGTCGCTGTGACTATCGCCCGTCTCGAAAGTCTAATAGTGCCATATAACGACATCCAACAGCGTCTTACAGTAGTTTGATTCAGGTACTAAAACCTAAACTCCGTATCAATAATGATTACATTTCAAAGTAATTAATTTAGTGGCAAACTCTACACACAGAAGACAACAGTCGCGTGAATAATTAGCAGCCCCAGCTTGTTCACTGGAATTTTTCTTACGTTTTTCAAAAAATACCAGGAGACATACGTCTTGCAAAGCACTCTGAACTACGAGTGAAAACCGTATGGAAATAAACTGTGTTACTCTATTATATTTATATAACCATGTTGAATAGGTATTATCGCATCCAGAAGAGATGCTCTCCGGGGCTTGTCTGCCTTAATTCCGCAATTCCCGTTCAGCCTGGGTAAGAGACTTCAAGACTGCATTCTCCAATCTACAAGAAGCTCTTGGAGCCTGAATTGTCTGAGGACACTCCTGTTGTGAGGCCATGTGGCTCTCAGTGTCAAAAGAGCTCCGAAAAAGATTTATTTACCTTCTGACTTGCTTCAGTGTAAGGCCCTGAACTCAGAATGTGTGTTACATTCATGTCTCAGAATGCAGTGTTATAGAAAATGACTCAACTTAAAAACAGTGCTCTGTAAAAAGGCTGTGCCCTCACTGTTCCTGGCCCAAGGCAGTCGGTTTCCATTGAACTGAGCAGTCAGACCATTTCGGGTATCCTCATTGTGGAGCAGTGTGTAGCTATTCACCCAAGCAGCTGATACCTCCACAGCACACGCACTGCTTCTGGCTGTCTGCACGGTTAAAAAAAAAAAAAACAGCCTGACAAATCATATGTTTGCTTCACTGCCTCGGCCCGACGACCTTGTCTTCACATGAATTCACTTTTACTTCTATAGTCTGGATAAAATTATGAGATGTAACAGGCTGGTTGACTTTAGTTGAGAAAGGGGTATGGATTCTGCTCATAATTTAAAACACAAAGCACAATCATGGATTTCAGGACATTCTAAATTAACCTGTTGTTGGAAGTGAATGAGCAAAGTGCCCTGCGTGGGAGTCATTCAGTTTAACAGCCAGAGTTAGTATTTTACCCCTGTACTACGCTGTACAACGATTTAACTAGCAGGAGCTTGTCACTCAACCTTTGTTAAATACGACCCTGAAGGGAAGCAGAAATAGCCGCAGAAGAGCAGTTTCCCTGAAGTATATTTTAACGTAACAACACTGGGCAGACCAACACACACACAGCCATTAGACAGTACAAAATCGAAACCACAGACCTTGCATCTGTACTTTTTTCCCGCTTTGTGACAATGCTAGTATATCACAAAAAACTTGCCATGCATTGATGGTTTGATTTTCCTCACCTCTGGAGTATTTGAACCTGGTAATGTAATACAGTAGACTCATATGCAGGCTCTTGAGCTCAGTCATTAAATTCATTACATTGCACCTCATGAAATCTTTTAAAACGTAAAGCCACTCTCATCATTATCCTCAGTACATTGCGAGTTAAAGTGAATGCAGGTGAGTGGTTTGGAGGACCCTGTGCCCTGATTACTACTTCCAACAAGCATCAGTGACAGCTGTCAGGCAGGTGGGGCTCAGTCCTTCACCTAACTCTGCCAGTGACAGCTGTCCATTACGTGGGGCCCAGTCTGTCTCCTCACCCTGCCTTTGTGCAAACATTCTACTTTTGTTCCATGTTCGTCAGAAAATTCCTAGAACTCCACTCCCTAATCTCCAGTTACAGAAACACAACCCACCTCCTCCCCCACAGACAGGCTAAACACTTTATTTTCATCATAGGCAAATCTGTTAACTGAAAAATGTTCGCATCTATTTTGTTTTTTTCTTCCAGATATGCTATTAAAATAATGTTATGAGATCATTTACTTTTTAATCATTTTGAGTAACATAATCTAAGTTAAAATAATGGGCGAGACCATAGCTTTGAAGTGTAGAATAACAGTCATGGTACCCGGAGCGTCCTAACGACATTACCTGGGAAATGTGACAACTCCAGAGAGGAAAGGAAACCATGACGCTGGTGCTCTGCACTGGGGATGAGAGCTTAGGGCAACCCTCCCCCTCCTGCCTCCTACCTCCCCCTCCTGCCTCATGCCACACTCAAGCACTGTCCGCAGAATCAGGACTGATCCTGAAAAAACTGGGTGGGAATGAGTCGTGATGGTCCCCACAGCGTCCTTGTTTGGGGGTTGAGTTTCCAAACCACTATAGATTTACTGCAAGTTTGCCTTCTCCTAGACTGAGAATAATATAAAAATGCAATTGTCATAATTTACATTTAACATTTAAGTGGCAGGGTCAAACAAGTAAGGACCAATTGAGCCACAGCATGTCAGCGGCAGGTATGAATAGTATGATTATTACTAAGATGGTTTGGAGGTTCATATTTTATCACATGTCAAGGGTGCAAAGTAAGTTTACTTATACTGCGGCCAAGAGGACTGACTAGGGAGACACGACAGAGCCCCTCCATTGTCAGTCTTCATGTAAATTATGCTGCATTATCAGCTGATGGTGTCATTATGACCGGAGGTTTCCCAAAGTGTTAAAACAACGGGGAAACTGAAACGGAATCGTGCATTTCAGCTGCTTAGTAAAAGTAATGTATTCATGTAGGATTCCTCATCACACTTAAGTGTCCAGGTGTTTGTTCAGTGTTGACCATTCAGAAATGAAGAATAAGGTTTGAGACGGCATGTGTGTCCTGATAGACAGAGTCAAGAAAAAAGGTGTAAAGTAAAAACATGGTGAATAACTGCATTGACCTTCACAGGCATTCATAATCAGGGACTGACTGTGGTTATGCCTTTGCAAGCATTTTCCAGAGTGAAACAGAAACCTCAACAATCAACTCTGCCATCGTCGACAAAAATATTTTCTGAATAAGTGAATATGGACGGATGAAATTTCGTTGTGAAAACAAATGAGTCCCATTGGGAAGTGTATCCAATGACCTGAAAAGCTGAAATAATTATATCCATCTGAGGAAATCTCAATGAGTACAACAGGCTTCTTTTTGGCTAGAACGTCTGATTACAAAGGTATTGGTGACAATAACATCGTCCTTCTGTGATAAACGGGTACAGCAGTAAGAAATGTTTTCCACTTTCAGATGATGCAGGTCACAGAAGCAGCCATGAGGAAGGCTGTATGCTGTATATTACAGGAGAGAAACACAGAACAGAGAGCAATGGAGAAGACAGAGTTGAGGAGAGGGGAGAGGGATAGAGAGAAGAAAGAATTGGGGAGATGTGATCAAGAGGAGAGAAGGGGAGAGAGGGATAGATTGGGGAGAGGGGTAGAGAGGACCATTTACATTTACTAAGAGGCTTAAAGACGACCATGTGTTCAAAACCTCTTTGGTAAGATAACTCTTGGCAAATATAGATTATGTATGTTTACACTGTGTTCCATAAATAAAAATTTTAAGAATCATCTGTTGTGTTATAATACAGTGTGTAACGTAGACATTGGGTGGATATTCTGTGCCGTTGAAATTAGGTGTGTAATGTACAAGCACTTTGGGTGGATAGTCTGTACTTTAATAATACATTGTGTAACATACAAACAATTTAGGTGAATATTCTGCACCGTTATAATACGATGAGTGAGGTACAGACACCTTGTGTGGATATTCTGTACCATTATAATACGGTGTGTGAGGCAAGAAAATGTTGGGTGGATTTTCTGTACCGTTATAATATAGTGTGTAAGGTGCATACACTTTGGATGGATATTCTGTACCGTTATAATACAGTGTGTGAGGTAAAAACACTTTGGATGGATATTCTGTACCGTTATAATACAGTGTGTGAGGTAAAAACACTTTGGATGGATATTCTATACCGTTATAAAACAGAATGTGAGGTAAAAACATTTTTGATGGATTTTCTGTACTGTTATAATACAGTGTGTGAGGTACAAACACTTTGGATGGATATTCTGTACTGTTATAAGGCAGAGTGTGAGGTACAAACATATTGAGTCGATTTTCTGTACTGTTATAATACAGTGTGTAACATATGCATTGTTGGCAAATGGTGACCTGAAGGGAGAGACATATTGGATCTCTTAAGCACTTTGTCAGGATTAAATGTATTTATCAGCTAATTTTTTTCTGCTTTTCTGACTAATCGTAATGATAAATAAATTGCGACAATAACATAAAATTATTTATTACTACTTGTGCATAAGTAGGTTGTTACTCATATTGATAATCATCAATGTATCCAAATAACGTAATGTAATAAAATACATAAGAAAAATGGCTGGTTTAGTGTGCTGGGGCTCTCCACAGAGCATGACGTGAAAAAGCAAAACCAGCTGACACACAGCAGAATGATTGGCACAGAATGAAGGGATTAATGAAAAAATACTAAAAGAATGAGGACATTCCTCGCAGATTATTGCCCTGTGGATTTTTCGCACATTTAGAGCACAATAAACAGAGTAATATTATGCATTAGTGACGACAGGCTCTGAAATGTGAGCTGTTTGCATTGCTTTGTGCTGGTGTGTGTGTGTGTGTGTTTTCATTGTGAGGGTCACAGGATGAGGGTTATACCAATCGTATGTGTCCATGCCCTAATGCATGGATCCTGTGTTGTGTGTGTTTGTGTGTGTGGGGGTTTGTGCGTGTTCATGTTTGTGGGTGTAATGAGGGTTATACCAATCATATGAGACCGTGCCCTGAGACACGGATCTTGCGTTGTGGCTGAGAGAACGAAACCCTGCTGGATAAAAAGGTTCTGCGCTAATGAGACTGAGAAAGGAAGGCTGAGGCAAACGACCCCCTGGCAGTGACTTCTCACCGTCAGACCCCTGAATACCTGAATTGATTGAAAGAGTTGATCCTGGTTGATCCTGGTAACCAGTCCTGTCCTGTAATAACAAGAATCAAGTCCACAGGGGTGGGCCCATCACCAGACCGCTGCCAGGAGATCTAGGAGCATCATCTAAGAGGTCATCCAGGGCTGCAGGCTCATCTCCCACCACACCATGTCAAGAGTGGGCACCTTGCCAACAGAATACATACTGAAGGTTGTGTCTATATGAGGAACTGAAGAGTAGAAATTAGACTATTTGTTACTGAACAATGGTTTCAAAATAGAAATGGGAAGATTTGGATAACCTGTTGCTAGGTAATGCATTATAGAATAGACGCTCCACTAAAAATGTAGTGTTGAGGAGAAAGATATCTTTTTATACATATATTCAGCCGGTGGTAGTTTCAGGACAGCTTGCTGTCAAGTATAAACCAACCTTTAGTTCCTTGTCCTGGATTCATACATCTCTTAAAGTTCTCCAGAGACAGAATGCACAGATCTAGAATAAAGGTCTTATTTTCACACACAAAATTCACAGAACTAGAGCTCAAAAAACATGTAAGCATGATGTTATAAATGGATCCAAGTCATGTCAGTGAAAAGTGAGCAGCGTAACAGGAACATGGGGCCAGGGGGAGGACTCAACCCAGGGACTGTCAGGCTCTGCCTGTTCACCAGCCCACAGGCCTGTTCACCAGCCCACAGGCCTGTTCACCAGCCCACAGGCCTGCTCACAGCAAAGAGAAAATCTTTTGTTAGTCAGCTGCTGCTCCTCCCCCGTCCACAATTTACACACACACACACACACACACACACACACACACACACACACACACACACACACACACACTGGTTATCATGTTCCTTTGGGACCTCTTATCCTCCACAGACCATATCAAATTGGATATTTTCTTTGCAGTGAGATTATTGGATCTGAGGACTTCACAGAATGGAGACTCCAGAGACAATGGTGCATTTATAAAATAATTCCCTCCACAAGAATCACAAAAACAACAGAGGGTGACCAATAACAGTGAGGTGATGAACTACAGGTCTGACAGTAAAGACTTTCTAATCCTATCTGAGAACCAGCGCATGGGCAGGCTCTCATTTCCCTATGGACTAGCCCTTCTCCCCGTTCAAAGACACATTAGCGCCCTCTGCCTGCTGCAGTATAACAGTTCATTTCACTAAAACAAAACGCCACCCTGCAATGTGATGGGTTATGTGATGGGATCAGCTCGCTATGCATTTTGCAACATTACATGATAATGTATGTGGTAAATAGCTTAGAATTTTTTTATTTACCCTACATTGCACTTCCAATGTTTGTCTTGGTGCTGACACATCACCATCGGTATATGTGTGATAAGAAAAAATCATCACATTTTAATTATGCGAATCTAGTTGTATTTTGAGAGCATTTTTTCCCAAAACAACAACTTCCCTCCAATTATTTAATTTCTTATGAAAAATAAGGGATATCTGAATATATGTGAGTAAACCGATGATGTGATTACGTTACTTGATGTTCGCAACAAGTGAAACTATAATCGGCAGCCTATCCTTTCCTTTGCTGAAAAAGTCACGATCGTACACTAGATGTCTCCCTCTTCCGTAAGCATAGCGACTCTGAAATTCATGGCCCTCGTGAGACCGCCATTTTGAAATCCAAATCGTTCACAGTACACCCACCCTGAATCCAGAAACTATGCCGCGGGGCCGACCTCGCAAACTGAGGGACAAAACCAACGATGATACAGGTAAACAGTGACAAAATGCCACAAATAAATAAAGTTCAGTATAACCTTTTAATCCAAGTCGGCAAGGCACGGATAACGTTATGTGCCTCGGAGATAAAACTACTTAAACATTGTGTATATAGTCCCCGGATATAGTATTGTGGGTGTCCGTCCATCTCTTTTGTGCGGTAAAGGAGGGATTGAGGCGGAATGATATTAATAATAACAACATTTTGGTGGCTCTACTTATTTATTGTAATAAAACATCCTTCGGGATCGGAAGCTGCATCGTTTTGGGAGAAGCGATATTAGCTAAACGGAGTGTTCAAATTGGAACATTTATACATTTGTTTTAATACGTGTTTTTTTGTCCGTTTACGTTGCCTTGTGTTTTCACTTATACTGTGTGAAATGTAGAGGTAGCTTACCGTGCTTTCTACGTGTAATGCCGTTAGTTAAACGGCTTGCATTAAAATATAAACCATCGTCTTTCCTTTGAAATAAAATTAGGTATTGTTATAAATGCAGTGTTTATGTTGTGGCTGTTGGCTATCTTGGTTACCAGCTAAATTTGAGGCTTCTTTAGCATTTTCGAATGGGCTGGATTAGCATGTCGTGTTCACAACCAGCTAGTACAATTCAGTTTTGATTTGTTCAAGTGTTGGCAAATTGGTGCACACATTACACCACTATTAAATACTCTTGTTAATTTTGGTGGGTAAAATCTATTCTCTCGCGTTTTCTGGTTGTACACTAGACCAAACTGGTCGGCTACAATCGGGGTAACCCATTTCAAGTCCAGTTACAAGCTTGGTCGATATGGTATATAACGAATCTTTCCACACTAGATACTACCTGATCCCTACTAACCGTGACATAAACACATGCGGGGGGGAATGTATGCCCAATTTAACGGTTAAGGTTTTATGTCCCCGAACTAAGATTTTCCCGCTGTTGACTATATAGCAACGGAGCGCTTCGTTGCACATGCTTTACCTCCTATTACGAAAAAAAATAATCTAATTAAAACCGAACTAGTCTGAGTAAAGACACTGGGTTAATTTTGTCAGGGAGCACACTCAAGAGGGGTGATCACATAACGGCTGAACTGTGTATCGTTGTGGGGGTACAGTTATTGAAAATCTTCCACTGCCATCTCCCAATGCCCTCTGCAATGCAATGCAACTCTGCCTGTGTTCAGAATACCCATTTCTAGACATTCTTTAAAATAATGAATGTCCTAATTGCATTCTCGCTTTGGCAGATGAATTGCAGGAGTCCAATTCAGAGAATTCTGGTTATGGAAGCACAGACACCAGAGAGCTCAAGTGTACTGTGTGCTCACAGTCCTTCACCAAAGAAACTCAGCTTCACCGTCACCTCCGGGACCATGAGGCTAACGACAAGGTAATCACAGAGCAGGCTGGACGCTGCTGTTGTTATTCTGACAAACTCCCGAAGATACCAAGAGGTCCAAAAAATTTGGCCCAATATCTAAGATGAATTGAAAAAATACCCTTTTTAGCTAGCGTCTGTGAGTGATACAGTGGCACTCTGTTCCAGCTACTCCATTGGGGAGTGTGAATAGACACTCACAGATCAACCCCTTGGCTGTAGAAACTCACCTACTGAAGCATCACTGCTTGCTGCCACTAGCCTTTTACACTTGTTATGCTTATGAATGGGTCTTTTATTTTGGAAGTACTCACTACAAGACGCCGCCCGATTTTCTCTCTGTTCCGCCAGCCCCACCGTTGTGACCAGTGCGCCATGTCCTTCAATGTGGAGTTCAACCTCACATTGCACAAGTCCACCCATGATCTTGCAGACCTCACCTGCCCTGTGTGCTGTAAGAAGTTCTCGCGCGTTGCTAGCCTCAAGTCCCACATCATGTTGCACGAGAAGGAAGAGGTCAGTCTTGGCGGCATTTCCAGGTGTTAGCTTATTAGTTAGTTTCCTGCACTGTTACTAGACTCACCTGTGTGTTTAGGTCCAGTGGGATCACTGATACCACACATCACCCATGTCATTAGTTTCAGTGTGGTCACTGATACCACACATCACCTGTGTGTTTCCAGAACCTGATCTGCTCAGAATGTGGGGACGAGTTTATCCTGCACAGTCAGCTCTCCTTGCATCTGGAAGACCACCGCAAGGAGATCTCCGGGAACAAGGTCTACACCTGCAATGTCTGCAACAAGGAGTTCAAGATGTCCTCCCAGCTCAAGGAACACAGGAAGATCCATGTTCGGAAGAGGTGAGTATATCTGGGGTTCAGAGAGGAGAAATCCCCCGTTGCCATGACAGTACCAGTTCAGTTCGGGTTCAGTACCAGTTCAGATTCAGCGACATCATTTTTTGAGACTCGGTAAGGACGATGGTATTCTGTTTGCCCATCCCTTAGGCCAATCATGGGGAACTCAAGAAATTACAAGAAGAACATTGACAGAAGTGGGTTTACAAACAGTTGCCAACACTGTGGAAAAACGTTTAAAAAACCGAGCCAGCTGGTACGACACATACGGATTCACACAGGTTTGTAGTGACACAGGACATACAACGTTAGCTGACCTGTAGTTGACGTTGGTTAACAACATTAACTAATTTCTGTATCATACATTATATCAAACATTATTCTCTGTGTCCGCTGTGTTCGCGCTAAACCTGAGAGGCCACCACATAATCAGTTTTACAGTCGTTTTTTGAGAAATGCTAACCATTTAAACATTTTTTGGTACAAATGGTTCAACTTATGTTATCAATATGACCGTGAAGGTTCCATTATCTCACCGTTCATTTGGGGATCTGTAAGAAATAGTAATTCCATAGAACAGAAAGGAGAGGCAAAATGGCTCTGATTGTTTATCTAAGTAGTTTGTATGATCTTAAAAACACAGTCAGCTCATAACGTCTACACACCTAACTCACATGTGTGCCGTTGTCTCACCTGGCTGTGGCGCTCTTTCAGGCGAGAGGCCGTACAAGTGCACTCACTGTGGGAAGGCCTTCAACCAAAAGGTGGTGCTGCAGACCCACATGGTGCGGCACACGGGGGAGAGACCCCATTTCTGCCTGCTCTGCCCCGCCTCCTTTTCCCAGAAAGGCAACCTGCACTCACACATCCAGAGAGTGCATTCAGAGGTAGGCCGTGTCCCGTGGTTCCTCGCAGTTCTTCACTTCTCTCCACGTTACATCGCTAAATGAGGTGGTGGCGGTGGCGGTGGGGGTGGGGGGGGTTACGCCCTAATGTCGGCCGAAAGACAATCCCGAAATCTTACAGGGAATCCTGGGACAGGATTCGGGTTTGCAGTCAGCTGATAATTGTTTCCAATATGGTTTGTTTTGTGTATAGAACTTTGAACATGTCTCAGAGCGTGGTTGTGTGGTAAGTTTCTCCTCACTGACTGTGTAACCTGTCTTGTGTCTCTGTTGTTTTTCTCATGAAAGGTTAACAACTTGTTGCTGTAAGCTTCAGCCTTGTTATTAAATCTGTTCTTCAGATGGAGTAAAAAGGTAGCTTCCATTAAGCACATCAAATTGTGTGTGGAAAACAGGAAACTGAAATGAACGCCTGATGGCAAAAGCAACCATCACAAAAATATATAGGACTGTGTTATGTTTTTTATTTTTAAAAGCGTGGAAATGGTTATGGAGTCCTTTTTAAGTTCAGAGAAGTTCAAATCAAAGCTAGCAACACAGGTTATGTCTGTGTGAAGCAGAACTGGGAGGGCAAGGGGAATGAGAGACTCATCTCGACCGGTAAGATTAACACTACAGATGAACAGAACAGAAAGGACTGTGGCCATCTCAGACATAGCGGCTACCCCCTCCACCCCGAAGAGGGGCTCTCAGGCCGCTCCAGAGGGTTCCCAGAACTTTCTCTAACCAGAAAAGCTGTCAGTGAATGGTGTAATACAGTCACTGACACAAAAACATTTTTCTTTGTAGAAACACAGCCACAGATACACAACCACATCAGAGTGCAGCCACTGACACACATATTTGCATCTCTGAGCAGAAACACAGCCACTGACACACAAACTGCATCTCTGAGCAGAAACACGGTAACTGACTCTCAAACTGCATCTCTGAGCAGAAACACAGCCACTGACACACAAACTGCATCTCTGAGCAGAAACACGGTAAATGACACACACATTTGCATCTCTGAGCAGAAACAGCCACTGACACACAAACTGCATCTCTGATCAGAAACATGGTAACTGACACACAAACTCAGTTCCTTGCCTTACATACTGTATAACAAGTTATAAACAAGTTATATAACAATTTGAGATCTTATAGGGTTTTCAAGGAAAATATTATCTTTATTATGAATCTATTTTTCAAAATATAGAACACAGAGCTAAGAAATGAATGGCTTGTATAGTAATATAGTCTACGATGTTTGATTTAAATTGCTTCAGAAACTTTTTTAATTTTGATGCCCTTATAATTAGTGTAACACTAAACTTGATGTAAAATGTAAAAGTCCGTAGTGTTATCTTTCGAGTTACATTATTCATTTTCGGGTGTTCCAAATTTGATTCATAGTGTACCTGTATAATCTAGATTGTAACTTGTGTTGTTTGAAAATGTGAAGAAGATTTTAGGCGTTTTGTGCTGAAAATGTATGCAGTTCATCGTTTTACGGCCACGTCCATACGTGCAGTGAAAACCAGTGTCCAAGCATGGCTGTGTCCTGTGTTTTCCCAGTCAAAGGGCGTCCCTGTGTACCCCTGCTTGGATTGCAGCTGTGTGTTCAAGAGACTGGGCAGTCTGCATGCTCACACCAGCAAGATGCACATGTCTATCATCGAGGGTCCCCCCGAGACCCAGGTGAGCGGGGGTTCCCCGTCATACCACAGGACGGAAACTTGTTCGTGTTTATAGTGCTGATTCAACAGTGGAAAACGCACAGGATTTGGATGCCTCACCAGCTGAATTGTAGTCCAGGAGTTGTAGTCCTGCGCCATTGTCATTGATTCTGCAAATATGTAGTTGAGGACTTGAGTTGAGTTGAACACCCGGTCTGTCCCCCCTTTGGTCTGTACCCCCCCGATCTGTTGACTGGACTGTCCCCCCCTGGTCTGTTGACTGGTCTGTCCCCCCCTGGTCTGTCCCCCCCTGGTCTGTTGACTGGACTGTCCCCCCCTGGTCTGTCCCCCCCTGGTCTGTCCCCCCCTGGTCTGTTGACTGGTCTGTCCCCCCCGGTCTGTTGACTGGTCTGTCCCCCATTGTGCTGGTCCTCTTCCCTCTCAGGAGGCGGCAGAGAATGCCCAGGGTACCGAGGGTGTGACCGATGTGATCCAACAGCTGCTGGAGCTGTCAGAGCAAGTTACCGGGGACAACACTCAGGCCCCGCCCCCTGGCCAAGCCCTTCCCATGGAGACCAGCATCAGCCAGGACATCCTCCAGGTGAGGTCCCATATTGCGGGCCACTGTCGTATTTACACAAACTTAGCACAAAGCACAAAGTTAATTAATATGTCATCTGAAAAATGTAAGGCTAAAATGCTGAAACCATAGGTTACATTATAGATCTGTGGCTTCTCGCCAAATATTTCCTATTAAAAACCCTTTGCTTTCACAGGGGTAGGATAGAGATGAGTTGCCAGTTGTAACGGGTGAAGCCGAGGCGCGGCGAGACAGGACTGTTGTTGACGTGATGTTCCTGTTTCCTGTTTTTCAGCAAGCCCTGGAGAACAGTGGGCTGAGTTCAATCCCGGTGCAGTCTGTGGGGGGGGGGGCCCGGTCCGTCACGACTGCTCAGAGCCAGGCAGCTGAAGGGGCGGTCGGCAGTCCTGGCAAGCGTCCCAGCCCAGACAAGGTCACCCAAAAGGGCAAGAGGAGCATCTATAAGAAGCATGTCCAGATGCCAGGTAGGAAGAAGTGACCCAGCCAGTGTTGTTTTCACAGTGTCTGCATGTTACCGTCTGTAGTGTTATTAGGTGTATTGTGACACATCGTGGGGATCAGGAGTGTACATGTCAAAAGTGAATTGTAGAGGTGTGTGCACATGTGTGCGCACCTGGAGTGTGCGTGGGTCCTTTAGTGAAGGAGCCAGTGTCTCCCCTGGCCAATCCCACAGGCTCCATACGAGAGGAGAATGGCGTGCGGTGGCACGTGTGCCCCTACTGCCCAAAGGAGTTCCGGAAGCCGAGCGATCTGGTGCGGCACATCCGCATCCACACGCACGAGAAGCCCTTCAAGTGCAAGCAGTGTTTCCGGGCCTTCGCGGTGAAGAGCACGCTGACCGCTCACATGAAGACCCACACCGGCGTCAAGGCCTTCGAGTGCCAGTGCTGCATGAAGTGTTTCTCCACCTCGGGCAGCATGAAGGTGCACATGCGCCTGCACACAGGTGAGGGGGGCATCCCCCGGGCGCTCCGCTCCTCTCCATCCTCACTCTGCGCCCTCACTTCATCTCTCTTCTCTTACCTCTCTTCACATCACCGGGATCTCTCCACGGCACGCCACATCTCCCTACCCTGGTCCAGGTCTCTTCACCCTCACTTTGCGTCTCGCTCTATATCTCTCCACCCAAGCTCGGTGTCTCTCCACCCTCACCTGTTACATGAACCATGCTATAGTTGAGAGTGCAGATCGACATTTGTCAGGACAACAATAATAGTAATATATTTAAGCCCAGAATTAAGCTTACCTGCGCTCTCATCTCCATGTTAACAGTTGAGAGCGATTATTAAAAGTGCGTAATTGAAGAAAATATTCCGTTCTTTTCAATACAGGTGCACGGCCCTTTCCCTGTCCCCACTGTGAGAAGATTTTCCGCACGTCGGGCCACAGGAAGACCCACTTGGCCTCACACTTCAAGAGCGCACAGCAGAAGAAACAGCGTTACCCCCGCAAGGCCCAGAGGGTTCGGCTGGTGAAGAGCAGCCTGCCTCTGTCTGATATCCCCCTCCAGGAACCCATTCTCATCACCGACCTGGGTAACAAGGCCCGGCCTCCTTTGACCCTCTCTGACCCATACTACTCCTCCATACCCACGTGCACCTCCTCAAGATGCTTCCTCCTCCACCCTCCACATCTCACCCTTCTGGTCATGCCTTCTAATCACAGGTTTCATCCAGAACCAGACCACCCGCGGAAGCCTCTCCTCCCAGCAGTACCTCGACGTCATGGTCAACGACAGGCCTTACAAATGTCCCTACTGCAACAGGGCTTACAAGAAGTCCAGCCATCTCAAGCAGCACGTGAGGTCAGTCCGCGTAACAACAGGACACACAATACAGTGGGAGTGATTACCCTCTTTTTTTTGAACAGCTTTCAATTCGTGAACATGGCCAAAAAATTTTTTTCCACATTTCTAATGATTTTCCATATGATCGTATTTTGTAACGCTAATTGTAACAGTCTTTTGCCTTGTGGTCGTAATTTTTAAAACTTTCAAGTTGCTTGTGATTGCTTGCTACTTTTTTGTGAATCAATTCATTACTCACCATGGCCTTAAGATCCCAGTTAATATATAAATAATGACATTACAGTGGACTCACACTATCTGAAGCATCATCTGGTCGCTGTTTCTGTCCTTGCAGGTCGCACACGGGCGAGCGCCCATACACGTGTCTGCAGTGCAGCAAGGGCTTTGCCTCGTCGGGGGTTTTGAAGTCCCACATCCGCACCCACTCAGGCCTCAAGGCCTACAAGTGTCTGATGTGCGACAGCACCTTCACCACCAGCGGCAGCCTGCGCCGTCACATGACCACGCACAGCGACATGCGCCCCTACATGTGCCCCTACTGCCAGAAGACTTTCAAGTCCTCCTCCAATTGTAGGAAACATATGAAGACCCACAGGTGACTGCGGCCTTTTTATTGCTATTGCTATGAGTTTGAGTCTGGCCGTCACGTATATAGTTGGCAGCACACCTCTCCCGGCTGTTAGGGCCCGATATTTATTTTTGTTTTATGAATCTTGACTGGGGGCCTTTACTTGCGCTGGCAATTGCATTTTTTCTGTTTCTGACAAAAGAGAGACGGTTTTTGTACGTTGGATGGATGTGAAGATGAAATGCACCGTGCACGACGGATTCTCGAACCCGTGTCTGTCGTTACCAGGTATGAGCTTGCCCAGCAGCTGCAGCAGCAGCAGGCGTCCAGGTACGAGCTCCCCCAAGAGCTCCATGCTGAGCAGCAGGCCTCTTCAGAACCCCCTCCCCTGGACAGCGCCATGGGGGGGGTCAGCGAGGCGGCCGACATCCAGGTGGAGATAGAGGGCGACTCAGTGCCGCCCAGCGCAGCATCCCAGCAGCACAGCATGCTGGGACTGGGCCAGGCACAGGTTGTGGGCAGCTCCCAACAGGGGGCGCTGGAGTCACAGCCCCTGGTACAGCACGAGGGTGAGTCACTCTGTAGCCTCGGCTGACCTTCAACCTGACCCCTGACCTCGGTTCTGACCCCACCCCATTCCATCATACGTTTCCTGCCTTTACTGTAAAGTGCAAAACTAATATTATCCCTGGTTGATTCAGAATTATCGCAGCATTTAGTATCAAGACTCATCATCTTGAAATGCACATCCCTTAAGGCTGTTTAGTAGCAAACTCCTGTCATTGTAATAAGTGATTCTCATTTGCAGAGGTCGCATTGGTCTGGTTAAAAACGCTTTCTGAGAAAATAACTCAAAGGTAATGAATCATAATGAAGATGGTTAGCAAACTCCCATATGTTCCTCTAAAATCCCTGTTTTAATAACAAAAATCAGACTTAGATTCCAGGTGCTTTATATCCACCCTACCCCCACCCCCCAAAAAAAGCGCAGCAAACATCCGGCATTCTTAAACAATAAGAATGAACTCAGTCTGCATGTGAGATACCTCAAAGCTGGCCATTACAGTAAGGGTGCCGGTTCATTGTCAGTCATTAGCGTTGCCACCACCCATGTTACGGGGACAGGAGCAAAGGTTAACACTATTTTAAGGGTTGTCTCACTGGTTGATATCGTGAGAGCAATGCACAGAGCGGCGCACTGCAAAGCGGGGGAAGGAGTCACAACCCCAGGGACTCGCTTCTTATTGAGTCACTGCTTACCGAGTTACTGCTTTCAGGAGAAATGGATTATCTAACCACGTTGACACCGTTTGCCCCGTCTCCTCTTTCTTGTCTGATGTTCTCAGATTCACTTGTGGCGTCCCAGCATACTTTGCCTCAGAACATTAGCCAGTTTGAGATGCAGACGCTTCCTCCGCAAGCTTTTGATCAGCAGACACTGACACAAGGTAACTGCTCCGTTGAAAGGTTTTGCATCGCTGGCCTTCTGTGTTAACAAAACTCCCTCAGCTCACCGAGCTCATTGAGTCTGAACTTTAAAAAAGTGCAGTCCTCTCTCTGTCTAGCTGAGCGATGACCTGCGACCAGAGTCGCCAAATGAGATGTCACAACTGTCCTCCAACGCGGTGTTGTGTTGTACGAGTCTCACAGGCAGTGGTCAGTAGACACGATGCTTCAATTGGCGCCCTTCTGTTCAGAACCCTTTGTTTTGGATCCGCTGAATGTTACTTCCGTTCAGGTGTTGTGCTAACGCATCTTGAATGGTCACTACGACTCAGCCACAACCACACATGGTGAGAGTAAGGAATTACGACCAGGATCCTCCAATCCAAGTCACCTTTAAGCCACCCGTCTCCATTTTCCACACTGCAGCTACTCAGCAGTGTGTGGGTGGAGAGGTTAAAAGCCCTTCTGAAGAGATGCATGACCGCAGGGACCCAGAGAAGCCAGTAGGAGACGCTGGTGGGCGATGAACCGAGAGAAGGCGATTTTACAAAGTTACACTTCGTGGTTGTAGAGTGTGCAGGGCTATGTTCTGAGTTATAGATGCAAGTGCTCAAATTCTCTTTCATGTCATTCAGTTTCCATTGGAACTACAAAGGGGTTTTTTTATGGAGTCATCAAAAGGAATAACTCTTCCCCCCGTTGAAACACCAATATTGTATCCAGAATTCTGTGTGACTTTGCCTTGGTCTGTACGTCGTGTCCCTCAGAACAGGAGTAGAGTGAATGTCTTGTGTATTTGTGTGGGGAATAGGTGTTGGTGGATTGTGAATGTTGTCTTTTGCGTGTGTGTAAAAAACTGGTATTGGTGGATTGTGATAGATTTATGTTGTGTGTGTGTGTGTGTGTGTGTGT
>JAOVYW010000040.1:1953345-1964976 GCA_025775045.1 Hiodon tergisus
ACACTGTACCAGTTCCTCTCTGCACCATAACTGCGCTGCAACCCTGCGCTGCAACCCTGCGCTGCAACCCTGCGCTGTAACGCTGCGCTGTAACCCTGCGCTGTAACCCTGCGCTGTAACTCCTCTCCCACCTCTCTTCTCTGCTGCTGCTGCTGCTCTGCTGTCCTCGGACAGGCGTAGGCTCAGTGTCGTTTGGAGCTTTCTTAGGTAGGTGCGGCACGTGCTGAAGGAACGCATTCACGTGCTCATCCGCATTCATTTGCACTCCCCTCTCTCAGGCGTCTGGCTCTGCGCCGATTCTGCGCAGTCTCATATTCTCATCCCGCTGCATTTGTGTTGATCTGAGGGCTTTTTGGGCACTTCCTGATCCTATTTGGAAGTACTAAAAACTGGCACTTCCCAAATGTATGCAGGAGCCTTTCAAGACGTATCTACATTCCGTGACGCTGTGTGAAGCTAACCATGAAACTCGTCTTCTCCACAGACCTTTCCTTCATCACGACTACAGCCTTCCTATGGAAAGTGTCGGTGATAACCCTTGTAAGCTTTCTTCCTCTCTACATCATCAAATACTTGAAGCGCAAATTCTCCCCACCGAGCTACTCCAAGCTTACCTCATGAGTCAGGGTCTATAAGCTCAGCCCATTCTTACCCGTCTTTTTCCCCTTGTGCCCCCTGGTGGGGTGAGGGGGGAACACCCTCTGGGATGATGTTCCTTGGACTGGCAGAGCACAAGTCATAGAGACAGAGAGGGGGAACCTCTCAGATGCAAGAAGAATTTCTTTTTCTTTTTTTACCCATCTGAACGGGAAGCCTTTGTGGATCTCCAAATATTTTACCACTCAAAATACAGTTCCGTTTCCTTTTCATGCTCATGTGTTATACGCGTTTAGTACTCCTTTTTTAACCAGCAGATCAGAATTTTTAAAATCAATTTTGGTTAATTCTGTGTTTTTTTAGCACCATAAAAGGTTAAATATGTGCTGCTTTGTACAGGTATATCCAGTCAGTGCTGTGCCTGCCTAAAGTTAACTTTTGTAAAATAACCTAAATGAACAATAACGCACTGGCTGCATTGAGTATTGGCACTTTCCATAGCAGTATTTTTGCTCTTACTAATATAATGAATAAATGTCTATATTAGTGCATAACGGCCTTCATCATCTCCAAAATGAAGACGGTTTAACACATTCTACCCCTGACAAATATGTTGGCCAGTATTTCAGCGGGATTTCGTTGAGCCTACAGGTGCACGTATGCCAACATATTCATTTCACCTTGATCTGTATGTACAATCCAAAAACTCATTCATCGACATAAAACAAATAAAGGGGCGTGGCTGTACCGGAGTCAGAATGTCCACTGCACGAATAAAGACGATTGAGTTGCTGTTCATTTTTTTCTCTCTCCCGGCATCGCTAAGTATCACGTGTGTGGATGTATCGGTTTTTGTATTGAACTGAAGTAACCCTAGACTCTGCTTTTCTCTCATATCCGTGCTGACCCGACTGCAATGCCTTGAAATTACATATTTAGATGCTCAGGTAAATGACTTCTGCGTCCTGAACTAACTGAAATGTTTCTGTGCTCGCAACTTGCTTATTTATTTATTTTTTTCAACTCTGGGAGGGGAAATCCAGAATTTAATGTTTAGTAACTTTTTTATACAGTCTACTGAAAACGTTGGGTTGTTAGGTTAGCCAGCAGATGCGTTCTGTTGAGAAAGGTGTTCAAATAAGAAATGCTTTTTGTCATTTAATGCACATTTTAAATTTTCTAATTGTCTTTATTGGAGAGCAATAAATTTCATTTTTGCCAAAAAAATGTGTGATGTGATCATCAAATTGTCATTATATGCTAATTGTCATTGCATGCTGATGTCTGTATGTTCCAGCTTGTATGCAAGACTGCTGCCGGTTCCAGCGTAAACGGATCATTTGTTTCATTTGTCCCGTGCTGTAAAATATGCTTCGTGGTTTTGAAAAACTATCATAAGTGCCTCAAGCAGGTGGTCCATATTTTCTGTCACGTTTGTGTTGCACTCAGTTGCTATATTCCACTATGACCAGCAGATGGCAGTAAAATACTATAATATCAAATGTACTAAACTAAATGTATCAAAATAGTAGTTCGTAACTCTTTCTTTAAGGCATTTATATATAGGAAAGCTATAGTGTTGAGCCCCTGCAACTTGTTTTCATACTTATTTAACGGCAGTAAATGTTTATTCTTCTGATCATTTAGTTAACAGCTTTAACTTTAAGCAGTTTTCAATCTCTATTCTAGCCCATATTAATTTTGCAGATTTTATTTCAGCTCATAATTGTTTTACAGTCGACTGGTTTGTGATGTTGAACCTTTATTTAGTGTTTCTGTTTTCCCAAGTCGACACAAATCAGATATTACACATATAACTGCACACCTTAGTCGGTTATTGTTTTAAGACTAGCTGGCCCCTAGAACATGCTAAATGTTTAACCAAAGGACTTCAAATTGCTGCGCATGCAAAATGTATATGGTGTAATTACCATTTCAGAGGTTAATGCTAGTTTATGCTTTGCCTTAAAATTTCCATCTAACGCATATGTATTTTTAATTTAATTTTCAGATTGTCTAGAAACTTTATATATTTAAAAAGGATTGAATTCCCTTGAGAAGTATATTATTTCAGTGAACCCGCCACTGTCCTTTGCATTCTCTTTACCAGTCAAGCGTGTTGGCTGAGGCAATCTGTGTCATTTTGACTGTCAAATTAGCTTATCCGAAATGCAATGCGCGCGCTCCAGGCAGATGGAACTTTCCCCCTGTTAATATGCTGTGCAGTCCGCATGGATCTTCCCCCAGTAATTTACGTCCACTTTATTTAGTTGCATTTATTTTATTTTAACTTTTTTGCAAGCGAATCACGAGGAATAACTTGATGAGAAAGGAAATCATGAAGTCGCAGTCAGGAGGCAAAATTTCTTTTGAGGATTGCAAGCAAAAGGCCTATGACATGTTCGTTTCTTCATCTTCCCGTTGTCTGATGAACAGGCCACAATTTTCTGATTTCTTGTCCCTTATTGGTCGAATGAGCTAGTGGTCTTTAACTATGGCCTCTTGGGAAACCCTACATACGGTGGTTAGTAGAGTAAACTTGGCCAACCATTTATGGTTGGTGGCCTTCGTAGAAAATACAATGTTAAGTGAAATTTAAAACTTAAAGTGAAGGGAACTTTCCTGAAATATAAGTTAGTTAAACTGCATTACTTAACAGCTGGCCTGTTTTCTCATCAAAACAAAAAAACCTGACCATGTCACAACTTCTGTTTACTGCATAGCATACAATAATCCTTCAAAGTAACAGGCAACATTTGAGGTTTTAAAGATAGTTGAACAGACCTTTTCAGCTAAAACGATCCAAACTTTACCATGAACTGGTAGTAACGAATGTTTGCCTTGTGTGGAAAACCCGGGGGGAACAGAATACTTATTAAATAGAAAATCGGTCAGAGAGCCATCTGGAACTTTGAAATAAAAAAAGTATTTTTTTGGAAGGAGAAACTAACTGCAATTTTGTCATTATAGTATTCAGTTACTATGAGGGGTAAACTGCAACTCTAGTGGTATTTCCCCCCCAGTTGGA
Organism: Hiodon tergisus; assembly: GCA_025775045.1. Lineage (NCBI taxonomy): Eukaryota > Metazoa > Chordata > Actinopteri > Hiodontiformes > Hiodontidae > Hiodon > Hiodon tergisus. Next base: position 1,956,971 of record JAOVYW010000040.1, read on the forward strand.
ATCACCCCGTTGAAATGAAAGTGAACAGGGCCAATCCAGATGGAATTACCAGCAAGTGTAGCCAAGCTCTTGGCAGCCGAGCAGGACGTGGTTCAGGAAGGGAGTTTATTTGTCCTGAGAATCAGGGTGTCTCTCTGCATAAGACCGCTACATCTCTGCACCAGGGGCAGCCACGGCCTGTCTCGCAAAAGTTAAGGAAACAAATTCTAATGTTGGTTTTGTATGTCGTCAAACCACCGTGCTAGTAGTTTTACAGAATTATGTTCTACAAAGGGATTCTAATGGGATTTCAGAAGGGTACGCTGTGTTTTTGGAACGGGGCGCATTTTCGTCATACCGTCTAGGATGTTTATCACATTAGAAGCTGGACCCTCCTATAGACGACTCCATGCCACCTACATCCTCTCTGGTGGGGAAACTCCATCCCATAAAGCCATGCGGAAATAGCACATTTGGGTTGGCAAACTACAAAATCTACAATCATGCACAAAATGTCAACAGGGGAGCTCCCATTAAACAATAAAAAAACATAGGTAGATCTTGGCCAAAGCCAGTATAGGCTCTGCAAGCCGTATTACTCCTTACTAGATGATATTCTAGTTAATCACTGTGTAGTGGTAATATTCACAACACTGATCCAGTTGCTGCCTCCACAGATCGAAGCTCTCTCCTGGACGTGTTGCATGACGGTGTCTTTGAATGCCATGGCCCGGTTTAACACAGACCTCCTCCTTTTTCCACCAACCTGCCCCAGAAAAGAGAATTCTCTGGCCCAGTGCCTTCGCAAACCCACCGCTCTGCTTCATACGAGCTGCGCTTCTAAGATTCTTCACAGAACTTTTGGTTACGTCTCCTTCTCCTTTGACTGTAAAACATCCAACATTTCATTTTTAAATTTTTATGTAAAAAATATAATTTCAGTCATTTCATTTTTTATGTGACGTCCAAGCTTGGACTGAGCCCTTTAATCTGGGTGGGAATGGGCAGGGCTTCTCTTCGCTCATTAGTAACCTGTGTCTCCTGTTGGCGTCCCAGGCGGCTGAAGGTTGGCCATGCCTTTTCCTCCACTTGGAGCTGGATCTCTCGAGCAGGATGATGCCATGCTGCGTTTCAAATGACAAAGGATCATAATTCTCAACCCTCCCCGTGTTTGATGGCGGGAAACTTACTACGACATCGGGAGAACATTTCTTCTTTAAAGCATGGCATGTATTTTGATATCTTTTCTAACTTGCTGACTATCGCGACTCACCCGGCCTCAAGTTTCTGATCTCCAACTTACTTCTGTTGGTTTTGCTTTAAGTAGAGACTGGTGTCTTCTGGCTCCGTGGGGTCTCGCATCCCTAAGTCTCATCAGACAGTCCTCTCTCCTCATGAAAACAAAAAAAAAACACACAAAAGGGTACCATGCCAACAGGTGGGAACAACTTACTTGGCTATTGTAAGTGATGATGTGTCTTACCTGTCAACCGGGAAAAGACTGCATGTCCTGGGGTCAGGGAATAAGGAGAAAGAGAACAAGCTTTGTTTCTTGCTGGCAAAAATGTCCACAGAATACAAGGCGCTTCACTGCAGGCCCCCAAAATGACCAAAGGGAGTTTAACAACCTGTGTTTAAGCAGACCGTTCTAATCTGGCGCGGAACACGCAAGTTAAAAAGTCAATATTGAAGTGAATTACTTGTCTTTTCTGCCAAAGCCCGACGAACAAAATAAATTAATAAATCAAAAGGAACAACATAGAACAACAAAGCCGCATCTTGGCTTCCTGCTGGAAATGAGACGAGTTCAGCTTCCTAAAAGTCCCTTAGCACTGGCCGGCCGCCGCGGTAACCTGGCAACAACCTCAAACAGCAGGAAACAGAGTGGGGGATTCCTTCTCAGCGCTGGAGAAAAAGGCTGACGTGGACCTGTAAAGCCGAGAGGGGAAACCAGCCTCGTCTCCTCTGTCCCAGACAGCCAGCTCTCCACTGACAAATACGTAAATATTATTTCTTTATACACTGCAGTAGCCATTCTGTGCACAGGCAAAAAAAAAAAAAGAAGGATGATCTGTCTGAAGCATTTGATTGTAGTAAAGTCTGTCCTTCAAAACTCTCTCTGAGCATTTTGTGGCCTGGCAGTTGGAAAGGGATCGTATTTTTTCTCTTTGAAAAAAATAAATGGGTGCATAAACACAGTAAGAGCAACACATTTTTCATGCAGTTTAACAAGAAGAGATTCACGCCATATCTTTCTGAAAATGTGTGATACATTATAAATATTGGCGCATCATTCTTGGATAACGGGGGTTTAACCCAACATTGTGGTCTCATAATGCCACTTTTTGTAGACTGTAACAATATTGAAGAGAGAATATATTTTTTACATTGTAGTTTTTTACAAAATTGATTATTGAAGGTTTGTCAATGGATATTCTTCATTTAAAAATATTCTTTTTCGTCTGCTGTTAAGATTCTGTTTCACATTTTTGTATGAAAAAATCATTTCCTGCCGAGGACTGGGACACAGCCATAAAGCCTGTTGTTGTTAGTATGATGTTATTGTGTAGTGCTAACAGAGTAACCAAGAGAGAGGATTGACCTTGTACCTCAGTTGGCATCTATAAATATCCATCCGTTTAAACAGTTAAACTACGTCTGTCCTGGATATGGATATGTGCTGAGCAAATGTAAAATTGTGAAGCTTATACCTTATGTTTCTCTCAAGGTACGATCCGCGTGTTACAAATTGTATTCTTGAAAGCATCACTTTCTGAATTACCAGATTTGACTGGATGTAATTTATAACCACATATAGCAAAAACAACAACACAATCATCTGTACCCGTACGACCTCTAATGCAGAACGTCAATTAGCAACGGCGGTACTATTTATTAACCGTTGCTAAAGAAAGAGTCCACGGCTCTTTGCGTCTGGGTTTCACATTTCTTGGGCGGCAGTGATCCGCTCCTTCCCGCCTCTAGTGAGATATTTACATGAGGTCTAAGAATGGGCTTCTAACTGTTGGAGCACACATCCATTCAGGTTTAAACAATAAATTAAATAGTAGCGTACTGTCTCTTTGGATTTTTACAAAGATGGACAAAATGTACAGTTAATATGAAGTATAAAATATCTCTCTGGATTTAGCTATGTTTCATTAGAGACTGCAAACATGTTTAAAAACTATTATTTTATACAATTTAGGTTATAATTTATACTTAAGTATTTAGGCTTTTAATTTAGCTAATAAAAAAAAAGCATGTAATTCTGCTCTAAATCTACACTTAAACAAATGAATTGCATTAATATGGTCGGTAGTAACCCACAATTTGCAAATTAAAATCCTGACAGACTCAAGACTCAATTTATGTTTCCTTTGAGTTTCTATTCTTTCCTTGTGTTTGTTTGGTTTGGTAAACTGGCCCTCTGCCTCCCTGTGTCTGACTGCCAGGGCCAGTTCCAGCTATAAGCCAACTAAATGATCACTTTGGGTGCCACATCAACCAGGGGCCCTTTGCCAGCATATGCTTAAATACTTCAACGGCATTAGAAACAAGAGCAGTTGGGGGACCCTTGTGCTTAGGGTCCTAAAATGCAAGATTGCAGATTTCTCTGGGACTGGTTTTGTAAAAAACTGTAATGGCTGACTACCAACCATATTACAGTAATTAGTTTGTATAAGATTTAGTGTTGAGCAGAATTGCATATTTAGTTATTTTTCTCAGTTTGAAAATAAAAATGTCCAGCAACATTGCTACATCGCATAATTGTTTGCCTAAAAACGTAAATGGTTACTGTCATTAATTATCATTATTAATTATTTATGAATTATATCATTAACAGGTTTTTATTCTATATCGTTTTTTTGTCTCTCTCTCTCTCATGTTTCTTGGATACATTTTACATTATGTGGAAAAACTTATTTCATCATCTGGGTTTGTTAAATTATAAATGAAAAGGTTATTACATCATTCGTTGTTAGAGAAATCTTTTTGGAAACACTAATGACTGGCCACGCCCACAACATGGTAATGAATAAGATAATAAATATTCAAGCAGGCATCTATTCTGTGTGACTTTAGTGCTGCCTCTGATGCCTGTGTTCCCTCGAGGCTGTGATGCGGGTGACCTGAGAAGCCCCATCTTTGGGGTATTGAGCCAGAATGGTGCGGACCTTCCCGTTTCGGAGATTTGTAACCTCTTAGTAAGTGCCTGTGTGACTGCTGTCACACTCCCATTGTCATGCGGTAAACTCCAGCTCCTTTGGAGAGTTTAAAAACAGACGTCCCGAGATGTCCAGACACACCGAATATAGCTCTCAGTGGCTCTTCGTTGTGAGTGTTAAGCCCATTCAGTAAGCACCTCTATAAATAGTGCAAACATAAAGAAAAGGGGGAAGTCTGAATTTTCCTGGTCTGTGTAAACGGGAACCGCACTCTCTTAACTTTGGCAGATTGAACTATTTTTATTTTACCTTGTCGTGTTCGTAGTCCTGCTGGCCGGGCCAGAGAACCTGGCAAGTCGACCGAGGTGCGCAGCTTCTGACCCAACAGGAGAGTTGTCGGCATGCACCTGGTCGACTCGTGTGCCGACATCCTGTACGTCATCAGGTTCAGGGGTTTGTGGTCCCAGTCATCCCAGTCAGAATGGCCAGCGTCCCACTGAAATGCTAAAACGCGGCTGTTGCCATGTGGGTGAAGAGGAATTCTCTCCGTTTTCCTCAACCCCAGCAGCTTACAGATGCTGAACTCTTGGTCTCCAACGTTTCCATCTCTTGGTTGCTGTGGAGCTCCAGCCAAAAGACCCTCCAACTGTCTCTGTGGTCTGGCAGGGAATGGCACATGCCTCCAGTCACTTAGTGTTAGAAACATGTCAATTCCCCCCAGTCTGAGTCTTTCAAGATGGACCCCGAGCTGGTGCTGCTGGAGTAGTGTGTGCGACTGCTCGGCTGGCTCTTAGCTGTGTTTGGGTTGCATCACCAGCAGTGGCCCTCCACATCCTGCCTACAAGATGCAAGACTTGTGGAAGACTTGTGCAAAGTAGAACAATTTGTACACGTCACACCAGTCTTAGCATCACTTCACTGGTTACCCATAGAGATTCAAGGTGTTACTTCTTTAGGCATTAAAGGGTCTTAGTTCGTTGTATTTAAGAGATCTCCTAGTGCCCAACAATCCCCAGAGATTATTTCAGTTACAAGAAGCCGGCTATTAGATTGTGCCAATATTAGCAAAGAAATAAACCTGTTAGTAGAGTCTTTTCATACAGAGCCCCTCCACTATGGAATAGTTTTCCAAAATTATGTCTGGGATTCAGGCTCAATCTCAGTATTTATAACCAGATTTAAAATATATCTGTTCAGTTTGTCCTTTAGCTATTTTAGGTGCTTAAACAGAGTATGGATTTTGGCCATAGAACCTTCAGGTGCAAAGCTGTCGCTTCCCTAAGAGTAAGCCCACCCACCTTGGCCTGGCCGTGCTCTTAGGAGGCTCATCTCACCACATATTTGCTTTTCTACGCGGCCATAGTCTGGCTGACGTAACATAATGTTGCAGATCACTGAACACTACATTAATTTAGTCTCCCTCCCCATGGTTGTCACCTTCTAATCATAGTCTACTTTTCTTGAGTCCTTTTCCTCAGCCTCTCCCTGGCATGGAAGAGGGGTATCATCTCTAGTCCTGGCAGCAAGAACCAAGAACAAACAACCTGTAGTGCACTGTTGGGTTCCCATCCAACCTTCCACTATCTGTCCAGCTCCTCACTATTTGTGTCTACTATTATGTCATTTTCCAAGAGATCTCTGGACTACCTCTGGGGTCAAGGAATAATTTTACAAATGTCTTTGTTTTTAACCCTAGCCAGTGCGCACAGTCCACTGTTTACAAACCGCAGACAGCCCAAGTCCTTTCGTCATAATATGTTTACGTAAAATTGGGAGGTACCATTCAGTACATAGAAGTACACAGGGATCCTATTTCCTTGCCACACACTCTCCCCGCAACCATGAATGAATGGATGTTCATATCCGAGGTTTGTGAGGACAGTTTGCTCTTATTGTGTGTACTCACAGAAAATTATATCATTTTGTCTTTATAAGTACACATATAGTGCGTTCTGAATATATGTAATATAGTTAAAATAATGTAAAATAATAATGTTAATAATAATAACTTAATTACTTTCGCACTTGAATATTGACGCTCCTGTTTGTGGGTGACATTTTTTAAACTTTTAATTAAATAATTTTGCGCCCCTCAACTAGACTTTATTTCTTGATTATTATTTTTTAATTGAATAACAAAAAAAATCACGTTGAACACCTTTCTATCAAACGGACATACAGCCGTACGTGAACGAATATGAGGATTTAGCTGGCTGTTTTAGTTTTGACAGGTTTCGCTCTGTCGCTTGTCTAAAAGACATGCAGTTAGGTCTCTCCGAACCACATTTACCCAAAGCAGGCAGTTGTGGTGCTTGTTGATAAATGTTCATAAAAGTATATCATTAACATATACAATTTTTATTTTCAGTAATGGCTTGAAAATCTGTGTGTGTGCAACAAATAGTATTTATTTACAAACTCCAAACGTTTAATTATTTTTCATGTGTAAATGTATTGTTGATGCTGAAAGAACCGTGGGGAACCGTTCACCGTTAAGGGACGCATTTCGTTTCAATTAGCAAGAAAGTGGACGTTACCTGGCTACCCTCGGCTACGGAGCTCCCAGGTATGCAATAGGAACCATCCCAGCGGAATTGCTCTCAATCTGGGTTCCCAGTCGGCGTCTGAGAGTTAGTGGTGGGGGGGTTGAAAACGTCACAGGAGGAGGGGCGGTGCGACAGATTGGAGGTGTTTTCCTGCTTTAAAAATGCAGCTCTCTTCTCTCCAGACTAGCAGTGCGTCACGTACAGTCGCTCGGAGTAGGTACAAATATCAATAACAACAACAACAATAAACCAAACTAAGGCGTGTTTCACTCGCGCATTTTAAATAGATTTAGGTTGTTCGCAGTCATTCGGATTGTGTTTCTTTTGATCAGTTTACGCATTTATATTGAATCGTTTTTATTATTTACTATTGTAATATATGAACTGGATTATTTCATTGATGTATATTTTTGTAGAAGACACATATTTTGATATTATCAAACTTTCTGCCTAATAAAGAGACGTACTACGTACCGCCGGTTGAATGCAGGAAGGCTTTTCGGACAATCTCGGTAAAGTCATACTTCAAGCCACTCGTTTCATCTGTTGCGGATAAGTGAACGCTGGGATCGCTTATAGGCTACTCTCACGGCTGAGATGAAATCTGCCGAAGAAGGTAACGTGTTCTTTCTGACCCGTCTGATATGTTTAGCTTTTAGAGTTTACAAACTTTAATATTTAATATTTACAAACTTTAATAGTTAATATTAATATTGCTGCATTATATATAAAATACGTTTTGTAGAGATTGTGATAAAATGGCCCCAGCTCTACTCTTAAATTATTATATCTTTCAAATTACTAATGTTACTCCCCATGTGCCTAAAGTTGCCTCTTTTATTTAAATCTTCCTGGGTTGACTTGAGACCGACTAGTTTAGCTTATAATTGACATACAGTATTGGGTTTCAGTGTTAAGCGTGATTGTAGTTCCGATGAAAACTGTCGGTTGATGCTATCATTCACTCCAGGAGTGTCAACATAAAACATTCAGCCATCCTCAAAGTTTTCCTATGGCAGACACCCTTAAAGCGCCAGTTTTGATAGGCCCTCATTGCATTGACATTGGAGAAGACCTTGAACTCTGCTGACGTAATTAACTTCAAGAAGTTGGAGCAGGGTTGGGGAGCACTATTATTAATTTTAATCTCTTTAAATGTTGACTTTTCAGCCTGATAATTGATTACAGACATGAGCACAGGCTACAGGCTGCTGCAGATGCAGATGCAGTGCTACTCAGTGCTACTCAGCGTTACTGCTGTGCTACTCAGTGCTACTGCTGTGCTACTCAGCGCTACTGCTGTGCTACTCAG
>JAOVYW010000040.1:1972346-1996518 GCA_025775045.1 Hiodon tergisus
ACACACACACACACACACACACACACACACACACACACACACACACACACACACACACACACACACATATATTCTGTCCGTTAATTTAAAAAATATTTTTGTGTCGATACAGTACTATACGTTTTAAAAACTGCTTAAAATGAAATCACATTAATAAATCAATAATACAAAATATTAAATACAATTATTTAGAAAGCTTGACATTTGACTAATAAATAAAGATGATTAAAGAATGGAGATTATAACAAATAAGATAATTTACGAAAAGAATTGCATGACTGATTATTAATTATAATTAAAAAGCAAATTCATACTCACAATCATATTCGTAGTTTGAAATGACGATATCCAGATAGAAATATCTGTGTAAATAAAAATATTACTAATCATGACATATAAATTCTTAAAAATATACTTTTTTTTATTTTTTACAAATATATAGGCTATAGTCTTAGAGGGACGATCTTTTTCTTTATTTCGTTGATCTAATTATGTCTGCAGACTATACAGACATTCAGGGTGTAGTCCTGATGAATTTGAGAGGTAAGTAATTCCCGGAAAACTGTTGCAGTTTACAAAATGGTAATATATTATACAACCTTGGATCAAAGGATAGCATTAGGAAATAACTGTTTGCAATTTTCTTATAGTTGAGTGATTAGTCCGTGAATTTAATCATTACTACACAAAGTAGTCTTAGAAATACTTTTAAATTAAAAGAAAGCATTTTGCTTTGCATTGGCCACACGAGATCCTATGCTTTTTAAAATGAATCCTGTTAAAAAACAAAACAAAAACAAAAAGAAAACAGGCTCAGCCTATTATCTTATGTCAAGTCCATTACAAAATGTTTTCATCTTTGTGTAATAGACAAAAAACTATTCGTCGTTAAAAACATAAAAATCCACACGATTTATTAATGAAACTATTTTTTACCAGTAATTATTAAGTGAAATAACTATGTATTATTTTCATACAGACACATTTACTTTCTTAAGCTACATTGAGAAAAAGCTTTCTGAAGGTAACGTTTGGTCTGTAAATTACCCACAATTCTTTTTCGTGATTGGTATTACATTTTATTTTTCTCAATTCACTCCATTTGTCCATAGATTAAGCACACTTTATCTAATTGGGGATTTTGTGTGCGTATATATATAATTTTGATTATGTTCTTAATTTGTATCATTTATTGTAAGATTTTGTAAGAAACCCTTTCTTAGAATACTTTACATTCAAGAAAGATATTTACTTGTTTTTCTTTACAAAATGCTGCTTTTAAAATGCTTTACAAATTTCACAATGATTGATCTACCTGATAAAAGAACGTAACTCTCCTACAGATTTTAATATAAAAAGCTTGCTGTATTGCAATAAAAACCACTATACTTGGTTGGAATTGGTGTCAACTGGTCTAACCGATCAGCATTATATTTGCAAAAGCAATACATACACTTTAAAAGAGACATATAAAAAAAAGTTCTAAATGGTATTGCCCTATAAAAACACAATATAATAACACATATAGGACCACAGTTATCTTGATCCAGTATTCAAATTGCAATAGTACTATTTTAATTTGATTATTACATGAAAAACTTCCTGTCAACTTCAGAGAAATCAAAATCCACTTGGCAAGCTATTCTTTTGAAAATGTCTCTATAACAGCACTGTGATATATTGTTCTGTAAACTGTGGTACAAATTTGAGGTCTTGGCCTGCTTGCCAGTGATACTTGGGCTAGTAATTTTTTTTGTCCACAGTCAAAACAAAACCAAACTTGTTGTGTTGCATGGGTTACTGCATAAGCCAAAATCAGTGGAGATGCTAATGTGATTTTATTTTTCAGACAGATTAATCTCACATTTTCTAATAAAAAAAACCCATTCCGTCAATTATGACAATATCCATATTTTAAAATATTGGTGGTACTTACGTTGCATCTAATTTCACATGTATTAATAAATGTCATACTGCTCTGCCAGGCTAAACGAAAACAACTCATCCTACCAGAAACCATACAATTCAGTCTTGAATACATTATTTATTTGATTTCAATAGCAGTAATCAATGATCATCAATCTTTGATAAGAGCGGGAAAATATGTTTAGTCTGGGTTGACGAGGACCACTTTAATACAGCACTTTTAAAAGCTTAAATGTGATACCAGAATGTTTTACAGAATTGTTTGTGAGGAAGAACTCTTTCACTCGTGTATCGGCAGAGCACTTGTGTATGCAGTAAATACTGGTCTCACCAGCTTCCTCTATCCTCCAGCACGCGTGTGGAACATCCCAAGCCCTTGCGAAAGATGAGTGGGGCGACGGAGGTCCCAGATCGCCTCCTCTCGCAGTGCCAGCCACTTGCCTGAGCCTCCCCCAAAATGGCTAGGATGTGGGTTCATGACCTTTGACTGAGCAGGGTCAGGACACACAATCCTGAGAGCACACAAGTGAGATTAAAAGTGCCTCTTTTCTTTCGAAAGGGAGAGAAAGGAGCCACTCCCGACTACATCGACCTCATTCAGCTTAATCCCGCCGGACTGGGGCGTCCCTCTCACATCTTCAGACATGTAGTTATCTGGCGTAAAAGGTAAACGTTAGAATCGCGACATTGCACCTTGCGTCCGCTTGGTAAAAAAACACCAGGCTCTGCATCCTGCAAAAAGGAACTTATTGGCAAAGCTGATGATTTCTGGAATGCGAGCAGTGTCTTGGTGGATATTTTTAAAGCGTGTGTTCAGCTGAGAGAGATTTTGCTTTAGGGAGCCTGCGCGATTATCTCATGATGAAACATGGCTGACTTAGACAGTTGCTTTTAAATTTTTTTATATAATTTTATGTTATTGTTACTAACATTTTGAATTAACATTTATTTTCCTAAAAAAACAGTACCAGTGTACAGCTCATGAATACAAACTTGTCACCCTGACATCTGCCATGTAAACAATAGGGCGTCTGTTTCTGCCGTAAAGTGCTAACGCTTCCAGACTCTTGAATCTTCCCCACTTAATGAAGCTCCTTCACAGTATTAGCCTACTCAACGCACTACACGGTTCTTTGTCAATGGAGCATACAAATTTCAGTCAATTTCAGTTCAGTTTGACCGAATCACCTGTGCCCCTTCAACTTACCCTCAGGTAAACTAAAAAACTGGCTAAAGTGTACTGGCTATAGTGTACTGGCTATAGAAAGTGTTTTAAAACCTTTCAGTTTGTGCCAGATGAGCTTCCACCCTATAAACCATTGATTCATGTAGTTTAAGTTCATATAATCCCGTTTCCATATGCAACTGTCCTGTGGTGTATCGGTTGACAATTACTATTTCGGTCTCATTGTTAACCAAAACAGTCATAAACCTAGTACTCAGAAGACCTTGTGTGTCTTAGCTAGAGTCGAGACGTACCTGGTCCATGAAATGCAGAGACAACTGATAAAATACATTATTTGTACTTTCACCTCTCAACGTGTTATATTTCCTCATGTCTGGAAGACATAACACAACCTGTGTTGCCTGTTATTATTTATAATGGCGCAAAAACGTATGAAGCCATCAAACAGCAATTTTAAATGGGTCCTGATATTTATGATTATTATAATCACAGATTTTAAGGATATACAAACTTCCCTGCACAGAAGTATACATCCGAACTGAAGGGCCTGAGTGTGATGTCAGCCATTTTGAGCTTTATTCACTATTTCATGCAATTCCAAATGACTGGCTTGCAAGACAGTGAAGATTTCCAGCCAGGTAAAAAAAATATGTGAGTTAAGTGCACATATGACACGATAACTGTGGAATAGTGATTTTACCTTTTTTTTTTATTTGACAGAGAAAACAGTAAGGTAAAGCACCTTGGAAATTTACAGTTCTTTGCAAGCAGAAGTAAAGTTTTTTTTAACAAATTATATTCAATGCAATATATATTCTGTTATATTTATCTCTAGAATAAAGTTCAAAATATATTTGAAAATTCATCAAAGGGCATATTTTCTGTTTTAACGCCATGACCATTTGAAAAGAAATCATCCTTCAATATTCCAAAAAATATATAATAGGAATGAGAAGAGCATGGATTTGGTTTCAGTTAATACTTGTAATAATGCATTACAGGGAACATTACAAGATACAAGACATAACATAACATAAATAAATAAATAAATAAATAAGATTATGCCATGCGTGGTGGCCATGAAAACATGTGTACCATACAATTAATATACTATGGTCAATACAGTCCTATTTAAGGTGAATGAAGCACCAACAGAGTTTCTGTCAATGTCCCTCATTTTCTGGCTGTTTGTGGTTTACCTGGTATTTTGACTGTGCCCCAGTAACACGCAAATACATTCAGGCATTGGTCACGGTTCACGTAAAAAAAACTAAAAAAAGCACATGTGGGAGTGTGTGGCATTCAGAAATAAACATTGATATCTGGTGTGTGGAAGGCTACTTTGTTCCTTGAGAGGAAGAGGAGTCTGGTAAACGAGAATTGCCTCTTTATCTCCTTTACCTTGTGTGTTACCACAGTAACCTTTGTGAGAATCATGTGACCTCTTTTCCTTTCTAGAAAACATAAATTAAATTAAAATGTGTTATATACTGTTATATATACTGTTCATTTTAATATTCTACTGTAGGATATAAAGGATAGTATTTTAATAAAATTCCCACCTGCAGAATGCAAACAAATGAGTTAAGGAGCATATTTAATCATGACAAGGATTGGTGCCCCAATGATAATGAGGAAAACAATTCCTCCTTGCCTGTCAGTTTTATGTAGTACAGACATTTTTACATCGTGTGCTACAATATACTGACACACATACAACATATACGGTAGCATATTAAGCTGGACTCTTCTGGACATTTTTTCTGAGAGCATTTTTAAAATGAAAAATGTTTTACCAAAAGCCAAACATTTAAAATGGTCTAACATTGCATCATCTTGTTCTAAACCTTTTCTTCTTCTTCTCATGATTATTTCGATTGGTGTTGTGGCAAAATGACTTAAAGCCGCCACTGGTAATTTTTCTTTCCTTAAAAAAATGAAATGTTTGTGCTGGTGAGCTATGGGATTGAATGGCTAAATAAAATGGATGTAAACTCAAATTGCTCAGCCACTAGCAGATGTATTTCTGTTTTTTTATATTGTTGGGTTATATTAAGAATACACATTCATCTTTACCAAATCTGGTCTTCTCCCAGCTTGCTTCTGAAACAAATGCATTATCGCCTCCTAAATAAAAAATATTACTAAATAATACTGAGGGTTTTTCTAATTGAATTTGCAAGGTCGCAAACATGATGAAAATTCTGCGTTCTGCTTGTTTAAATACATACTACATTTCAAAAATATTAAACTGACTATAATTTGTTAGATAATCCTGCACTTGGTTTTTTTTCTTCTTCTGCATACCACTGTATTTGTACAAAATACAAAATGTCAATCTTTGAAAGTTTTAAGTAACCTACATTTTATGACAGGCAATTTAGCATATGTCAAAATAAACGTAATTGTAATTGTACTCTGACACTCTCCATGCTGAATTGTTTGGCTTTACTTCCCCAAACCTTATATACAGCTGTAACAACAGTTTAATTGAAAACGTTACTTCAAAAATCGATTGCTTTGTTGTCCGAGAATATTTGGAATAGATAAATTAATTAAATCGGGCATATACAGCAAATTATGCCGAAAATCATATGCAATGTTTGGAACATAAATCAAAGACCTTTCTATGAAGGTTGCACTCGTAAAATGATTATATATGTTACCGCCTGCGGTTTGAATTGCATTACGATACTGGTTGATTTAACGTTTTAATAAAGACGAAAAACACACGTAAGTGCTAAATTGAATGTGCCCATTGTTTGGGGTCAATGAATATTTCGGCTGAACTGTCCACGTAAAATTCGAACTCTCAGCCTGTTTCTAACATCATCCTCAGAAAAACAGTCAAATTCCAACCTAATGAAGATACCTCGCCTTCCCAACATCCATCATATCCATGCGCGCACAAGACACTTCAAATATTAAACTTTTTTGTACTTTACCTATACCAACACTTTCTAATACACAATTAAAAATATATATCGTACATTTTGAGATACTTGTGTGGTAAAATTACATTTATTTTTAATTTTATGAGCGCGACCAGGGTCGCTATTTTTCTAGACTGCGGCGGAATACTCTAGGCACATAGTTGGTATAAGAGCTCTCTCTCCGAATCGCCATTTTAAGACCCTTTCCTGTGCAGTGGAGCCGTATGCGGAGTGCTACGGCGACAGAGGAAGTGGTGTAATAGTAGTTCATATTTCCTAGAGGGTATTTTTCAAGCGTCGTTCTTGAACATCACATCTCCGAAATACTACTTAGAAGCCACCGACGGATACAGCGCTTTTTATCAGGTAGGTTTTGGAACCGTTGCTCGCTCGAATTGGCATGTGTTTCTATATTTGCGTAACTGTCGGAAATTTTCAATTGTGGATATGATTCGGAATTTTGAATTAGTGTTTTAAAAATCTGTCCTATATGTTACCTTTTTTATTTTTTAAGTCCATGTTCTGAGTATAGATTTGATCATATACTGCGATGGTTTTACAAAATCTTTAGTAAGTGAGTGTTGCGCTTCCACCATATTAGGTACCTAACTTAATCTAACGAGATAGCTTAGGTTGACTTTAAATTCGTAAAGCCAGAACGCGAAAATTGCGTCTGATCCGTAAGTATACGCTTGGCTTATAGCATTGGATTGGTGGCTTCTGTAGTTAAGTTTACCGCAATTTGGTAGTGAGACAAGGTGGTTATCGTTAACTAGGAAGTTTTGCATTTTGGGTACTAAATACATATATCGTTACTACGAACTCATAATAATGAAGGTATTCGAATTACTATTGTAGCCATTGCTTTAGGTATCCTGCCGGCTGATAACTTTGCTTTTCAACGTAAACGGCATATTTTGTAAACTACTTACTTTTAACTAGTAATGGCCCTTTTCAGTTTTCTAAGATGGTACAGTCGGGTTTGTCGTTAAGTGTCTTCAGTTTTGTGGTGTTTGGCCAAAGAATGAGGTGCTTCAATCTGTCCGTGTCTAGATACAGCCTAAAGAAACTCGTAGTCTGGCGACTTATTCGGTAACAGTTTCCTTCGTTAAATTTGACGACGACGGTTATGTATAGTTGGATTTTGCCTTTTCGCTTTCCAAACAAAGACAGGCCTCGGTCCAGATTAAATTCCTCCATTTTCGAAGGGAAGTCGAGGAGGAGCCTAAGTGAAATACGAGTGTTTGCAATGTTGGTAGATTGCACACTGGAAACTGAAGCTCCGACTTGGCTATTAGTGTGGGTGCTGAGGAGTAGTGGCTTTGATCTACGCTAAAACTCTATTCTGAATGGAATAGGGACTGCCCTGGAAATTACCGCCACGCACAGGTTTCCTTTAAGTTCGAAATGTAGTTGTGAGAACTTTACGTCCTTGCGGTTAAAGGTCGGGCTCAAAAACACGTCGTAGATGTCGATAAACTAGCGCAGCGTTTTGCATTTCGTTTAACTGACAAACTCCTTGTTGGTCGACTTCCGCTGACGTGCACAGGAAGAGCAATTTCATCTGGAAAAAGCGGACTTGAGTGGAAGTTTTGCTGCTCAACGTTCCCCATTGATGATCCCTTAATGACGAATACGTCGGAGCGTCCGTAGTAATGGTCCGTTGTATGTTTGGACCATGCTTCTAAAAATCGCTTCGTTTTGTAGTTGGATGCATTCAATTAGTAGGGATTGAAATGGAGTTAACGTTATTTCGTTTTCCTACTTTGGGTAATTGTATTTACTTAACTAGTTTAGGAACTTTTAGTCACTTATGACTGGTTAGTACGTGCCGCAGTTAATGATTGGAACGTGTTAACAAGTGTCTGCGTCTACCACCTTTTCACACCTGGTCCGTTGTAGGTATAAAGTGCTCTGCGCTTCTCCCGGGGAAACGTACAGACCGTTTCTTTCCCATCACACATCTGCGATTGTAAGGAGGCTGGAAAATTATTTGCAACATGTCCCTGGTTTTAATATAGCCGCAGCATGATTTGTTTTGCTCTACATTGTTCAGCCATGTGGTTAAAGCCTAGCTCTTAAACACTTCATTTCTATGGTTCTGCCGAAATGTTAAGAGCTTTTGATCTTGTTCATGTTTTCATTTTGCAACATGCAACGCCAGCTTCCATGAGTTTGAGTCTTTGGCACACAATCGCAACTGTACCCTTTCACACTTGAAGTCAAACATTCCTAACTTGTGCAAATATTAGCCAAGTGTGAATGCTTCTTGATGTGAATTTGGTAAAATCTTAATGTAAGCTTGTGAATTAAGTTACTGCCAAGGTATGCTTGTCTGAGAATGTTGCATACATTCTTTCATAGGCCCCAACCGTGGCCTCAAGTTCATCTCATTAGTTCTCAGATGTATGTACCAGATTAGATGTAAAAAATTGAGTGACTGGATCTTTCTAAAAAATGTCTCATGGCCCTTTCCTGAAAGTGTTTGAACCTCTACCAGGCTGTTCAGTTAACAGCTCAGTGCTCTCAGCGTGTCGTTTGTTAACTAGGAGTCTGAGAGAATGTATGCCGTCTGCAGTTGGCTCTTGGATTATTTTTTTGAGCAGGGTTGGTGTTGCTTCCCTTTGAAGATCTGGTTACAAGATTACTAACATATGTAATGGTGAGGTGCAGCTGGGTGTCTGGAAACGTATAGCCTGCTGGAAAGTCTGCAGTGCTTTATCCCCTCCACTGCCTCTAGCAGTCTTTATTTATGGTAAGGCGCCACTGAGCCTCCAGAGTGGTCTTTGTGTTTGCTCTTGTTAGGAATTTGTACATGGTATTGACCCACCCAGATGAAATGTAGGAATGGCCTAGTCTGATACTGGCCTTAGTGGTGACATGTTTGCCATTTATTTCTAACACTTTTCTATGTTCAAAGTCAACTGCCATGGGGGAAGTTTACTTATTTAGGGGCTCCAATTCAGGGTTGCGGATGGCCTTATTCCCTAAATGTCTGGCGAGGTTGGTGTTTTCGTTGCCAATTCAACATTTTGCTAGTGTATTTGATGCCTTTGGTTATATTGCTTGACTGGTCGTGCTACACAAGTGCTATGGTTCTGTTACACATGGCTTGTATTGTTTGGGGGGGTCAGATTTTTTACTGTTCCTACTCTAAAAATGGCCATTTTGCACAGATGCTGCTTGCAAAGGTGTAGCGAAAAGGAATGCTGCAATTGTCATGGCCATGTGTGCTTAAGCCTTTTGGTGACTTCAGAGGTTTGGTTCTGTTTACAGCTGTTGCAGCACAGTATTTTTTGACTCGGGTCTTGTCATTTTTTTTGCAATGTGTAGCCAATATAAATGGTCCTTTGCCTGAGTTTGGCTCTGCGCCTTCTGCCCTCGTATTTGTATGCTTTTGATTTTGTACCAATAACCTGAATATTTTGGTGAATGCTAGGTATTTTAGTTTGACTGACTGATTAATGTTGCTTGGGCAGTATTTCAAATTGAGGTTTGTCACGTGGGCTCGTTTACTTTGGCAGTTTGTCGACTGCTGATCTGCATTGCTTAAGGTGGTCATTCTCGATCTCAAAAGCAGTGAGTGACCATTTCATTTTGTCTAGTTAAATATGGAGGTTTGTCGACTTGACAGAAGTTGCCTGTGGCTGACTTGCAGATTGCTGTGGGGTTTCTTGTGAACCATAATGAATTGTGACAATGTTCAGTATTCAATGTTGCTGCAAGTATTGGCTTGTATATACCACTGTGGATGCGTTTAACATCTGGTTATTGACTTGTTTAGTCTAATGGTAAGATGCTTAACTACTGACATAAGTACTTTAACTTCCTGTCGCTGTTCTGCTATGGCAGATTCTGTGGTTGATTGTCAGTGTAAAATGGTGAAAGCTATATGGCACTCCACCTACTTAGGCTTGTTTGATCATTGTGCCTTGGAGTCATCAGTTGTAGTATTTGCTTTAAAGACCTGCCGCCTGAGAACAGCTTCTGCAGTGATTGCAAGGTCTCGGTTATTGAGGTTGAAATCCTTAATTTACTACGGCTGGCATTTACTGCTGTCAACACTTTGGTATTCGGCTGATTGTCAGCCTTGTGATCTCATCAATGTCAACCGTCTACTGATTACACATGGAAGTATGTAACAGGAAGTGTTGTTGATGCAGTGCCTTGCTGTATAATTTGGCCTTTTCCTAAATTTCCATCATTCAGCTGTATCGGTTGGGGTGTTGGAGAAACTGATAGCTGCCATCCTTGGTGTAAAGTGGCATTCTCTATTCTGATGGTAATGGTTCTTTTGTTAGTGGTGTTGGGTACTTAAGTCAGTCAACTACTGGTGGATTTTAGGGCTATGCCTCCTTAAGGTTAATTTAATGAGGATTGCTGTTGCTTGTATATCTGGCTAGATGCTCTAAAGAGCAGAGCTTAAGTGTATTGTAAAAATACTAGATGAATGTTGCCGTTTAAATTTGAGTTCATAAACTCATGCCCCCTTTGGGCAAAGGACTGCGGTCCCATGGAGCTCACTAGCAGGGTTTCCTTAAGCTGGTTTCCCAGTGTTAGGGCATTTCTGTAATTTTTTAGAGCTAGTGGTGTGCCTGGAACGGCCATAACCCTCCTTTTTCATGACTTAAATGCCTACAATTTGGGCTGAAGCTGGTCCTTGGAATTAAAGGAAGTACTTTTTGAACGGAACTACAGATCTGGGCATAGATGTGTTTTAACCTTTTTTCCAAATGGTGTTTAAGGGCTGTTAGTCCTTGGTTTGGTCAGTGTCCTAGATGACGGTAGTGTGTGTTACCACCCAGTTAACTTCTAGCATATGGAATTTGGCCAGTTTACAAGAGGTTGCTATTGCTGCAATCAAGTCTTAATTCTCAATGTCTAAATTCTGTCTGTAGGACAGTGCTTATTTTTACTGGTAGAGCATTCATACATGACAAGATGTGTTAAAGCGAACTGCAGCCATTCCTGGGGTTCAGGGTGAAGATACCTTTGTTTTCCTTAACAAGCATTTAATTCCTGGCACCCAATTGTTAAACACATTAAAATACAATTTCCTGTTCAGAGGCTTGGTATTAGCATTGCTTCCAGTCCACCCCCCCTTCCATTCGGTGGCTCTTGTAGGGATTATGCAGAGGTCCCAACTACAGTTTTGCTGGTGTTTCAGCACTGTTTCTCAATTGTCAGGAATGCTGGTAACCTTAAATATTATCAAATTGCTTTGCCGAAGCACGGGAGGGCTTGTTACAACTTCGATGAAAGACTTGTGACCAGGCTTGTCACATTGTACAGGGAGCATATGGGGAGGTGCATGTGCAGTGGGTGGAGGTTGAAATGTCTATTTAAACCATGTATTGTAGTCATCAAATGCATACTGTATGATTCGTTTTTTAGCAAAGTAGAAGTACCAATACATCCAGTGATGCGTTTAATTTACACTAGTCATTTAGCATACCCTCTTATCCAGAGCGACATAGTTTAGGGGTTAACGTACCATAACAGATAACATGCCCTATTGACTACTGTGAAGGGTATACCTAATACAGAGACTAGCGCTACAAAGAACATGCAATACAAAATAAGCTTAAATATGGCAGATGAATATAACTTGGTTTATTTTAGAAATGGGTTGACGGTGGTGCTTTTATATAAATGGCATTGCAAACGGGGTGTTAATGTTTATTGGTTGGTACTGCTGTACTGTATGTCGGTACAAAGGTCTTTGTTCAAATGTGTGCACTAAATGTATATTGTGACATACCGACCTCGTTGCCAAATTGATATTTGTAAACGTATTGACACTATGTTTTAATCCAACACAAACGGTACAAATTTGTTTTGAACAATTAACTCCATTTTACTTTAAGGTAAGCAGTGTGGTTATTAGAATTTATACCAGCATATGCCAAGTATTAAATAATACGCAAACCAATGTATCCTTTGGACGAATATCTAAACATAAAACACTTTTCCCCCTGCTAATGAAGGCTGTTGGTGCATGTCCATTAAGTCAAACCACCCCCTTACATATTCAGTTTCGTTATCTCTTGGGGGGGTTGGTCTTGGATAATGGGAAGCGTGGTGGCCTTGAGGTGTGTGGAATTTCTCTGCAGCCACATAGCATCCCTTGCTCAGTAGGGTCTTGTAGGATTATCAGACTCAGACAGATTTGGTCCCTTCGTTGTTGCTTCTGGCAGTGTCGGTTTGTTTTTCTCTGCCTGTTTTCCACTTGACACCCCAGCGTTGCCCACAGAATTATTTTGCACTTTGGTGTAGTGACATTTAAGCAGTTAACTTGGTGCTTTTCCAGTTTCACTCAGGAGACATGTTGCCATTCTTAGTTTTTTCTTCTCTTTTCACAGATTAGGAAGCAGTGCTGGCTGAGGGTTCTGAATAGAAGATGACTACTCAGGGTAAATTCTTTCTATATGAAGTGGTTTTTAATAAGGTTGTTTTGACACATGTTTGATCAAATTCTGTATTTAGCATTTTAGCTAATGCAAAAGCTTTTTTGTTTGAGATTAATACGGCTTAAGGTTTATTGCCAGTTCTCTTCCTTGTTACAGGATTTTCAGTTTATCGTTTAACTTACGATTTCTGTCTTGATTCCCCCAGCTGATCTAATGGAGCTTGACATGGCCATGGAGCCAGACCGCAAAGCTGCTGTCAGCCACTGGCAGCAGCAGTCCTACCTGGACTCTGGGATTCACTCCGGAGCCACCACCACAGCGCCCTCTCTAAGCGGCAAGGGGAACCCTGATGAGGAGGACATGGACAACCAGGTGCTGTACGAGTGGGAGCAGGGCTTCACCCAGTCCTTCCAACAGGACCCGCTTGGAGGTATGTTTTGTGTACCTTGCCTCTTGCAGTTGCTTTGCTTAGCAAAATCCTGATGCAGTTATCCTGAATCTGTTGGAAAACCTTTTTTAGTGTGCAGTGTTTTTAAACTGAACACTTGGTTTCCTCTACAGATGTTTTGGAAGTTTAATCCAACAGAATGTGGAAGAAGTGCTCAGGCTCATTTGACTTTCGCTTCCCCATTCAGACATAGACGGACAGTATGCCATGACCAGAGCTCAGAGGGTTCGGGCGGCCATGTTTCCCGAGACCCTAGATGAGGGCATGCAGATCCCATCCACGCAGTTCGACGGAGGCCACCCCACCAATGTGCAGCGCTTGGCCGAGCCCTCTCAGATGCTGAAGCATGCCGTGGTCAACCTGATCAACTACCAGGATGACGCTGAGCTGGCCACCCGTGCCATCCCTGAGCTGACCAAGCTCCTCAACGACGAGGATCAGGTAGGACTCCTCCGGCCTGTTGGCACCCTGTGGCCGGGCGTCAAGGTGCGCGACGCGTGTTCACCTCAACATGCGTTTCCCTGCAGGTGGTTGTGAACAAGGCGGCGGTGATGGTCCATCAGCTGTCCAAGAAAGAGGCCTCCCGGCATGCTATCATGCGCTCGCCCCAGATGGTGTCGGCCATCGTGCGCACCATGCAGAACACCAACGATGTGGAGACGGCCCGCTGCACCGCCGGTACCCTGCATAACCTGTCCCACCACAGAGAGGGCCTCCTCGCCATCTTCAAATCTGGAGGCATCCCTGCTCTGGTCAAAATGTTGGGGTGAGTGGCGCTTGACTTCTCAAGCTTAAATCTACATTTTCTGTATTCTGTGCTTTTGTGCTAATGAATGTTGCTTTTCAGATCCCCAGTGGACTCTGTACTGTTTTACGCCATCACAACCCTCCACAACCTGCTGCTCCACCAAGAAGGTGCCAAGATGGCTGTGCGCCTTGCAGGTGGCCTGCAGAAAATGGTGGCTTTGCTCAACAAGACTAATGTCAAATTCCTCGCCATCACAACAGACTGCCTTCAAATCCTGGCTTATGGTAACCAGGAGAGCAAGGTAATTTGGCAGTCGTGCTATATTTAAGCCCTGCGTGCACGCTTAGCTTTTTTTATAGTGCTGTTCTGACATTCTGTAATTGTCACCACAGCTCATTATCCTGGCCAGTGGGGGCCCCCAGGCGCTTGTGAACATCATGAGGACCTACACGTATGAGAAACTGCTGTGGACTACCAGCAGAGTGCTGAAAGTGCTGTCCGTCTGCTCCAGCAACAAGCCGGCCATTGTCGAGGCTGGTATGTTCCGTTACCACACATTTTCTTTGGCGCTCCAGAACACAATGGCATTATTACTGTTTATATAGTATAGCTGTTGGGATTTAATTGTATAATGTGTCTAACTTACTGCAATGGTGAAGGGTATGGAGCAACTTGCTTCTGTCCGGTCACGCATGTTAAAAGGCTCAACAGTTATACTTCAATGTGCAGTAAGCATTCTGTCATAACCGTGTGCTACAGTTTGAGATATAAGGTGTTCCTGGTAAAATTGTTGACATGAAGTTTTATGAGCATTGTCATGTTTCAGGTGGCATGCAGGCCCTTGGACTGCACCTCACTGATCCCAGCCAGCGTCTTGTCCAAAACTGCCTTTGGACCCTCAGAAACCTGTCAGATGCTGCCACCAAGCAGGTATGTGGTCTCTTGGTTTTGCTCTGCACTAAAATGAGCCTTGACTGATGTGGCATGTAGTCTTCTACAACCACCCCCTGGGCCTCGCATCCAGTTTACAATTTCTTACTAGGCATTGCTAAAAACCGGTTCACAAGTATTTATCAATGAAATGGCGTTTACCTGTTTGCAGACATTTGACTAAGACCACCTCAACGATTGGTTCTTGGTTGTGAAAGTACAAAATTAAGTCGCTGCTTGTCTTTGGCGAACAGGAAGGGATGGAAGGTTTGTTGGGAACCCTGGTCCAACTTCTGGGGTCGGACGACATCAATGTGGTGACGTGCGCCGCTGGCATCTTGTCCAACCTCACCTGCAACAACTACAAGAACAAGATGATGGTGTGCCAGGTGGGCGGCATCGAAGCCCTGGTTCGCACCGTGCTGCGTGCTGGCGACCGTGAGGACATCACAGAGCCCGCTGTCTGCGCTCTTCGCCACCTCACCAGCCGACACCAGGATGCCGAGATGGCCCAGAATGCAGTGCGTCTGCACTACGGCCTGCCTGTGGTGGTGAAACTGCTTCACCCTCCGTCCCACTGGCCGCTTATCAAGGTAGCTAGCATGGAGCACACCTGCAGTCATGTGGGAGGGCATCGTTCTGTTGTGTCTGGTGTTGTAATTTTGCTTTCTTCCCCAGGCAACGGTTGGGTTGATCCGCAACCTAGCACTGTGTCCAGCCAATCATTCTCCCCTGCGGGAGCAGGGTGCCATTCCCAGACTGGTGCAGCTGCTGGTGAGAGCCCACCAGGACACCCAGAGACGCACCTCCATGGGGGGCACACAGCAGCAGTTTGTGGTAAGACCTGAGCCCTGAGCTTCCTGCCTGGGATGTCATAACATTTTTAATTGGTTCCTGGATCTGGTAACTTGTGTTTAACAATGAAATTGTATAGCTTATCAGATTCACTTAAGCTCTGGTGATCATCGGTTGTGATGGTTTAGGTTTCTTTGAATTAACATCAATCTTTTGGAGGGTGTAGGTCTTTAATCTTGCATACTTTTTGGAAGTTTCCCTCACTAGAGGATGGATCCTAAATGGAAAGTGGTTCTACTTTGAGGCATCAAATTTTAAACGCGTAGATCTTTGCTACATGCATGGCACTTCAGATATCTAGTTTTAGAGAAATGATTCTGAAGTGTTCCGTAAGTTAAGGCACTAATGGCTACTTGCATCCAAGGTTTTGCACTTAACAAAATGGAAGACCCAAAACATCCTTGTTTGCTCTCACCACTTTAAATTGGCCTGCTTCAGAAACCATCTATCAATATTAAATTGCTGTCTGAAATTTTACCGTCGTTTTGTGATAGCCAACTGAAACTGGTGTGCAGTGTAATCTGTTGTAATGACTAAACCCAAATCATTGTTAGGATAGCTCTTTTCCTGAGGTTAACCATAACTCTGAAATGTAGGAGGGGGTCCGCATGGAGGAAATTGTTGAAGGCTGCACTGGTGCTCTACACATCCTGGCTAGAGATGTCCACAACAGAATTGTCATCAGAGGACTCAACACCATTCCACTCTTTGTTCAGGTAGGCATCATTAGCTGAGCTGCCTGAAGTTCTCACACTTCTCCGATGGTTTCCCTGTGTATTGCAGCTGTATGTTACTGTGGACGCTCACGTCCGTCTTCACCCCTCCCCTAGCTGCTGTACTCGCCCATTGAGAACATCCAGAGGGTGGCTGCAGGAGTACTCTGTGAGCTGGCCCAGGACAAGGAGGCAGCAGAAGCCATTGAGGCAGAGGGAGCCACTGCCCCCCTTACAGAGCTGCTTCACTCCAGGAATGAGGGTGTTGGTAAGTGTCAATTGAGTGTGGTCTTAAGGGTTTTGAATGCACACCTGTGAGGTTAAGCTGTTTAAACATCTCTCCTTTTGCCCATAGCCACGTACGCTGCTGCTGTGCTATTCCGTATGTCTGAAGATAAGCCCCAGGACTACAAGAAGCGCCTGTCTGTCGAGCTGACCAGTTCTCTGTTCCGGACAGAGCCCATGACCTGGAACGAGGTACTAATCTTACTAAATTCAGCCCCCCCCCCCCCCCCCACGCTCTAATGCAAGCGGTTGGGTTTAGTAGGGTTTCTGATCTCTAACCTTGCTTGGGCCTTACTGTTCCTTTGCAGACTGGAGACCTTGGCCTTGACATTGGTGCCCAGGGAGAGCCCCTCGGTTACCGCCAGGATGGTATGTAAACGCTTATCTCAGTTCCCCCAAAATGCCAGCCATGTTTATCTGGACTGGTCCACGATTTTCCCAATGAGTACTTGTAATCTGCTGGTTCAGTGGGATTTCTAACCATCGTATTTCTTGATGGTTCCCTGAATTTTTATTACATCCAGTCATCTGACCACCCTCAAAACGAGACCTAATTACCTGCAGTCAGCATAGATGTTTGTCATGATGCTTAAAGCTGCTTGAGAAATTTTAGAGAATAAATGTAAACCCACTAGCCTTTGACACATAACTTATTTTCCCTTGCCTCTGCAGATCCTAGCTACCGGTCCTTCCACTCGGGATATGGGCAAGACAGCCTGGGGATTGACCCCATGATAGACCATGACATGGGAGGCCATCACCCTGGTGCAGAGTACCCAGTTGATGGTCTGCCAGACCTGGGGCATGCCCAGGACCTGATTGACAGCTTGCCCCCAGGCGACAGCAATCAGCTGGCCTGGTTTGATACCGATCTGTAAATAACTACTACTTTTTAGGTAAGGACTCAATCAAGGGAACTCTGAACGTTTTGGAAAGGATATGCCCAACACTGCTGTAGCACTAATTTCTCCAACCAAAGTGAAGTTCGTCCTTGCCATAAAGTACCCGTCAACACAACTGCCCAGAGAATCCTACTGTGTAACATCAATGTGTCCCTTTTATCCGTAATGTCACTACCATGAGGATTGGGAGGGAATCATACGTGTGCTCCTAGAATTTGGCCAAGCATCAGCATGCGTGACTTTTGTTAGCTAAGTTTGTTTTGTCCCTGGCACAATGCATGGATGTGGAGTGGTACTAGATCTAAAGCGTTTATTGGTGTTCAACAGCCTGGTTGCAACTTGACATTCACGTCTCAAATGTTTCCTTCCCCCCCTTCTGCGCTGCAGCTGTATCGTCTGAATGAACTTGCATTGTGATTTGGCCTGTAGAGTTGCTGGAGGTCTGGGGGGGTGGGCTAGTATCTCGGAAAGTGCCTGACTCACTAACAAGCGGAGTTTCCTATGGGAACAAGTGGAAGTATACCGATTTCGTTCTGGTCCCTTTTTGGTCGAAGAGGAGGTGAACTACGAAGGAGTTTTTGGAGCGGATGCCTGAAGGAAGAAAGCACGAGAGGCGGATCTAAAAGATGGAATTACAAACCCTAGCCTTGCCTGTTTTTATATTATTTTTTATTACTCTTCAGTCTCTGTAATGGTACTGACGTAGCTTGCTTTAAATCTAGCCTTAGTCTTTTTTTGCAGTAATTTGTATTCCTTTTTCAGTCTCTTGTAGTGTTAAGTTATAGTGGTAATGCTCCTTCAGTTTCTAAATTATCACGTAATGGTGTAGAACACTAAATTTCCGTTGAAATGTATTCAGAAAAGTGTAACCTTAAGTAGCTTTTTATATAAAATCAGAAATGCATTCTTATAATTAAACGAGCATAGACAATGTTCAGTGTCACAATGGTTCTGGGGGGTGCATTTGGGTGGGGGCCAGAATTTTGTTTTTTTAAATGCTGTTGACGGTAGTTTCATGAAACCAAGTTGTTGTAGCCTGCTGTGCTTATTTTGAAAACATGGTTATGACATGGCTAAACAATAAAACCAACTTATTTCATTTTTCTTGTACGAGTTCTTTTCAACAGCCTTCGCTGGTACCCTGCTTATAAATTACTTATCCAGTTATTGAGTAGTTTGACTAAGACTCTTCAGGCATTTGCCTGGTCTTTAACGCTGAACTCAATTTGTGCTGTAATCAGTTTAAATGTCAAGCTTCTTACTCTGACCGTATTGCAGGGTACCTACTACCCCATCGCTGTGTGGCAAACTCAAGATTAAGACCCATTCTGCGTAACGTTTAGCGCTGTCAGTCGGCACACCCAACAATTTCTTGTTGCCTCTGCGCTGGAGATGAAAGCGTCTTGCCTGCCTAATGAGTCGGTATGGCTGTACCGATGTAAGTACATGCCTCAGAGGTGCCTCGCAGCAGAATCCTCGCTGAGGGGGCGTACCAGCTGCAGAAAAAGCTGGGCTGGGCAGAGCTTATTTTCAGTGCACCGAGTTGAGCAAGAATGCAAGACTCATGAAGATTCAACTCCATGTGTTCAAAATGGTTTGAGTTTGGTCTAGGTCAAGCATTCAAAGGGACTGCCCTGCTTTAGCTGTGTGCTTTCACACATTCATCTATAGCAATCAGAACTCTCCCCCCCCCCCCATGTTTCATCTTAAGGTAAGTTTCTCTTGCTTTTTGCATTTAATTGTTTTACCTTGTTTTTATAACCAATGGCCTTTGGTAAATTAGGATATTTGTTCGCTCGATTTAATTGCTTAGTGCCTTTTTGATGTGTAAAACGCGTAGCAACTGCAGGTTTTTCTTCCTACCCCTGAGCACAAAGCTCATTTTGGCAATTGAAGTGGCTGCAGCATTCACTCTGGGAGATGTTACTCTGGCTTTAAGAGAGGTTTTAGAAACGTTATCCATCATAGCTGCAGCAGCCAGTCCTGTGATGGTGAGGGCGGCAGAAGTTACGGGGTGGTTTATGTACGTCTGCTCCAATCATAGCTGCGACACTGGGTGTTGGCATTTACTGAAGAGCAGCATACTGGGGTGCCGGTTTGAGCACAATCTTGTGTAGGATACCAATTTCCTGCATTGAGTATTGTATAAAATCCAGTTGCCAAGTGTGTAAACCGTGCAGTGTCAAATCGTCCATGACTTTCTGCATGACAAATGACTAATTTCATCAAGCTTTTCTGCCAACACCCACAAAGGGCCTTTATCTAATCAGCCCGTGAAACTATTTAATAAACCCGTTTTTTTTCTCCATTTAATTTCATTTGCGTATTCGTGCATCAAAGGCAACAATTTGCGTAGTCGCTTCAGATGTGCTGCCTCGAAACGATTCGATCAGAACGGCGGCGCGAAGTCAAGGCGGTCGTTACCGTGGGAAGTGACACCTTTTAATCGTGTCGTTCGATGCTGTCTGGTTGAGGTTGGGTGTTGCATCGCATGGGATAAAACGGCGCCACGATTAGCTCCAGCTGTCATCTCGTGATGAGTGTTTCTTTGAAATCTTGAAACCGACAGTTTTTTTTTTTGGGTGGGGGTTGATCTGACCGGGCGGCTGTCATTTAATTCTTAACCATCTAAATGTCTCAGAAGCAATAGACTAGATCCTTGCATGGTGTCAAAAATGCTCCGCTTTGCCCTGTGCTTTCAGGATTGACATAATGTAGACAAAATGCACCGTTATAAACTATGCTAATCATAATGGGAGACTTGCCTTACCTGAGGGAGGCTGATCGTCACCTGTCCCCCCCCGTGTGTGAGAAAGCTGAATTCCCTGTGCACCGCCATGGGTGATGGGGGCTGGGTGACTATGTAGCTCCCAGCCGTGTTGGGTAAGTTTGTAGGAGAGAAATTTCGCTGTGGCCTTGCCAAAAACAATGCAGTTTGATGCTCTGCCAGTGCCCTATTCAGTTCCAGGCCCCGCCGGGGTGACTTCAAAGGGGAGCAGCGCTCTAGTTTTAGACAGAAAGGGGAGGCTGGGTGGGTGGGGGGGTAGAAATTCCAAACTGGGCTGGGAGGCGGTGGGCTGCCACACAATGGAGCCAGTATCTGTAAGTAAGAGGAACCCTAACCAAATCCTCCCCCGCCATTGGCCTCTCACATAAATGGATCAAAGCATACACAAACGGTAGACGATGCAAGCTCGTGGAGCGGAGAAGGGCGGCTCATCCAGGGCTTGGAGGAGTGTGAAGTGGGCCCTCTGAGATCTCCTTCTCTGGACCCCCTTCCCAGCCCCGATTACTCATTCTCTCTCGTTCTCCTGGGAGTTTACCTTGCTGAGTGGTTCAGTCCCTGAGGACAGGTCCCCCACTTCCTGTAGAAGCAGTAATTCACTGGAGACCTCCAGAAAACACTGGCCAGTTGTCCATTTCATTGGCCAATCAAAAAAGGGTGATTCACTGCGCCTTTGAAATAAAGGGGAGAATTGCGTACTCGCATATAGCACCCTGCTGGCATTGTAATTGGTCTGCAAAGATCAAGAAAAGAAATTCATTAATATGAAGCAACTGCGATTTTCCTCTGCATATCTAAATGTCTAACCAGGTGTGTTTTTCTAGCCTGTTGCGCCGTGACCGTCTCACCATCTGGGGGTTGGGTGTGTGTTTCAGGGGTGAGATGGTCAGAGTGGGATACCAGGCTCCAGGCTTGTCCTACAGTGCCAGGGTCTCCTGTCGTTTACTCTCGGTGTGTACGCCTCGTCTAGTCCGTTTGAAGCCTTATGTTCTGCACACGTTTTTTTTTTTTTTTGTGACGCAAAGACCTAGTTCTGTTTTGTTTCCAGAGTACTGGACAGTGGATGATGAAATACCCGTTTGTTGAAAGCTCTCGGCATGCTTTACGTTGCTTATAAACACCACTGCGGGTAGAGTGAATGGTTAACAGTGCCCAGGAAGTACGGGGGGGCTGGCGGGCAGGCTGTAATGATGACGATGCCCGGGGATGAAAGCTTAACCAATGAGGCCCTTCTCTGGGGACCTATGAAATGCGATGTGCTCAGAAATGTGCACTTGTACACATGCAGCTTTAAGACAGGCCGACGGTCGGGGTAATTACCCGGCCAAGTTTGTCTGCTAATGGACTTTCATTACGGTCTCGTGACATCGCTGCTTTTCTCCCTTCAGTTGCCCTGCATGGCCGTTGCCAGGCAACCGACTTTTGTGCCCCAGGAGGCTCGTCACCTAATTCTCACCAAAAAAAAATTTCAGCCCAGGGGTTGCACACTCAGGTGACCATGTAAACCAATGCCCCCAACCTACCCCTCCCACTAAAGCCCACACATAGTTCCCACCACTGAAGGCTGTATGTTTGACTAGTCAGATGAAAGCCATTTCCTTTTTGTCCAATGCTGAGCGCTGGTAAAAAAACTAAACCCCAGCCTTCCTATCACCGTCTGAGGGTGAGAGCCACACTCGCGCTTTAGCAAAGCATGGCGTTACTGGCTGTGGAAGACAACTTGCTTTTGGGTGGGCTGAGAGGCTACAAATTGATTACAATATGGAAAACCTACAGAGATTTTAAGGTTGGACCACACCTTTGACCACGTGAAGGTTCCTTCTGACCACTTCAGTTTGTCCTGCTGTTTATTTTCGGTTCCGGCCTTGCTGTCCCGACCTTGATTAGCGTACTCTGTATACTAGTTTAGCCAAGCTGCCTTTCCTCATGACACATTAGCTGTTTCGGCATCCTTTGTCACTGAAGCGACTGCCAAGCACGGGTCCCGCATGCGGCAGGTATTCTCGGCCCAGAATGCCGGACCACAGGCACAGCCTGTTCAGGTAGCACACGAAAAGGCTGCTACGAAAGGGTTTTTACTTACTGCAAACGTGGCCGTAACACACAAAGCCCAGGGCAGGAGGTAGGTAGGCTGACAGCTTTTGGTCGAGAAGCCGTTTTGCTAGGTGCTTTAGTTAAGTCTTTTTATGATTGGTATATATTGATATGCGTCATGCACATACTATGCAAATATTCTGCAAATTAAGATTTTAACCCAGAAATTGGTTAGTGTGATAGCTAATTGTGCCAGGTTTTTAAAAAAAATTAATAAAACCTGTTGCACCACCATTAAGCCTTCATAAAGTGTAAGACTTGAATTGCCCCATAGGTCCTTGGGTGACCGAGATGTGGCCCGGAACGATTCCATCTGGTGGGGCTGGAAACCTTTTTTTTTTACTTGGCGCTTACACTTGCAAATGACTGCGCCCCTTGTTAAAATGATGTACTGTTTATGATGGTGCTTATGGTTTTATATGGATGTTAAGTTTGTGATGATTCTGGTAATTGATGGATTCCATTTGGTCGAAGGACCAGGGGAAATTAAACTACTTTAGTTAAAGTAGTTAAAACCCCCAGGTGGAATGCTGTAATGCATAGCGCTTAACCAAAATCTACCAGGATTTCCTACTTGGTAATGCAGGTAACTCTGAACTTATACATCGCAAAGAATGCGTATTGTAATATGCTGAATATTTTCGGGCCAGCAGTCGAGTCCCAGTGGATTGTTGTAGTTCCCTGGATGGTTTGTGCGGGGTGCTTGACCCAGAGTCATTAACATATAATTTTCAAATTGTGAGAAAATGATAGTTCTGCAGTCCGTTCAGTTCTGTTCATTAGAGTTGATTGCCTACCTGCTATTTTCAACACGGCTGCTGCTGTTGCTGCAGCACATGAAATTAAACTATCAATTTCCAAACTGATAGAAAATAATGCTCACAATACCAGCAAAGCGGCAAAACATGTCTTCGGTTCCCAGATAATTTAATTATGGCATATTAATTTACTAAATGTAGGTTAATAGTTTACAGACTATAGGAAAGACAATTGCCATCTTGATTTTAATTTTACTAAGATATATCCACATCTTTCCCCCCCCCCCCAAACGGAAGGTTTATCAGACTTCTCAAATAGGTACATCTAACAGTGTTACTCTAAAATTTCAATGGATGGAAGATAATGAAAGGGATTAATAAAGAATTTAGAAATGTGTTTGTTTGCTTCTATTAGCATTTTAAATACTATCAATAAAGCAGCTGTGCTATCAGCGTCTTCCTTCGCCTGGAAAAAACAAATATTGAAATAAGTTGAACTGCTGTTTGCCTAGTTATCACAACTACTGAGCATCACCATTTCCATGTCTATGCAAATTAGCCATCTGCTGTGTAGGCAATTCACCCCTGGCATCTCATGTAGATAAATCTAAGACCTGGCTGGGTACATTGTTTTTCTTCACTAATGTGTCCCCTGAGAATTGAGGAAAAATCGGTAATTTTACTGGCTTTTTAAATATGAAGTGCTGGGTTTTTCCTCTTTCAATTGTAAATATGCACTTTGTCAAAATCATCTTGGGGCTTTTTGTTTTGTTATTAAGAAAAAAACATAAAAGGTACTAAAAACAAATTACCAACCTTATAATTGAAATGGGCACTTGGCAACGATGAGCACTAAATTGATTAACTTCGCTTTTAAATAATTCAGTTAGGACATTAATACCAACAACCCTGACAACAAAAACTAAAGTGAACCACTACTAAATTATTGTATGCCCCCCCCCCCCCCCCATCCCGATTATTATCGCTGTGTGCTCTCTAAAGACTACCTGGACTGTACATTAGGAATGTTACCTAAAATGAAAACCGAGGCAGAGGTAAAAGCGAGGCAAATTTACGTCATACGGCGAGCTCAATCGTGTTGACACTCGTTCCTCCTTACTCCGGTTCCTCTTCCGTCAATGCTGTTGCCTGGAGCTCCATTTCTTGACCAATCAACATTCACTATAGGCCAAACGCGT
>JAOVYW010000040.1:2063486-2083926 GCA_025775045.1 Hiodon tergisus
CTTGTGCAGAAATGACACCCATGGGTCTGGAGCACAGGGCCCGGTCTTGTTTCCCGATGTGCTTGTGCAGAAATGACCGAGCTCAACAGCCAGTGGCAGGAGCCGACAGGGAGGCCCGTCTGTGCATCCTCGTGGCGCCATCGACTGGTGTGCGATGATCCCGAGGACAGGTGGACTGACGTGCGGCCGGGGTCTGCTCATGTGTGCGCAGCTGAGGTCAAGGCTGCCGCACGCCCGTTACACTGCCCTGGGCGCAGAAAAACCAGTGTGGAGAGAGGTAGATGAATCGGAATGGACAAACTTGTCTCAGAGTGGTAGCTCCAAGTGACAAGCATTCGCTAAATTCGACTGGACGCCATGATCCTGCCCTGAAGATTTTTATCCCTCTGTTCCCTCTGTTTTGTTATTTATGTCAATTAAAGATTATACTTGGACGTTTTTTAGGGTTATTTTGCCTTCATGTTTACTTTCAACAAGGCAAGGGGCAGGGCCAGCTACTGCAGGACCCTGTGGGTCTGTGTGTTTGAAGGAGATAGCACCTATTAGGCAGTCCTCTACCATGTTTCATTAGGTCTGATCCTACCAGTGGAGCTGCAAGCTTAATGATGCTGTCCCTTCATTTACAAGGGTGATTATGGTGAGGAGGAGATGGTCGTCTGGCTGAACACTCCCATCATCCTTTGTTCCGGGCTCTCAGAGATCCTGATTGCTGTTTCAGTTTAATGGAGGTACACCTCATTGAAGGAGGGTTTTTAACCTCTAAAGGATGTTGACATTGTTAATATCTGGATTTTTAGGAATCACAGGAAGGATAAATTCTTCTGAAAGTTAGACTCTACTAAAGAACTCTGTTAGTCTTATCTGTTCTCATAGCTTTTCATCTAGCGGGTTTGATTAATCATGATTGCGAGTTAAAGACCTACTGTTCCACACCAGTGAACACTGTAGCATATATTAAATAAGTCAAATGGTGTACTGGGCGTACAGTAGACGACTAACTATTTCTGTAATATTTCAGGGATGTATATATTTGAAATGGAGAAGCCGTGAACTCTGCTATTTTTATGTCTAATGTAGTTCAATGGCATGCTTGCTTTTCTATATTTTTGCCTGATCCTTTTTACACAGTGTGAACACTAGATGGAGACAAATAACTGTTTGGATGGCTGGCCGCATTTTACCTCGTTCAG
The DNA here is from genome assembly GCA_025775045.1 of Hiodon tergisus. Taxonomy (NCBI): domain Eukaryota; kingdom Metazoa; phylum Chordata; class Actinopteri; order Hiodontiformes; family Hiodontidae; genus Hiodon; species Hiodon tergisus. The sequence continues at coordinate 2,064,677 of JAOVYW010000040.1, forward strand.
GCTGAATGGGCTTTATCCGTAAATTGCGGAGACGGAATAGGATGTTCTGTGTTAAACTGTGATGTATCTTTCCTCTGACGTCTTGGTGGGGCTGAATTCCTTATTAGCATAGGCTTTGTCTGAATCAAAAACATTTCTTGTTAAGAAATAGCCATCTTGGTTGGACTATATATGCTCAATATCTCTGTGTTGTGTTTAGAGTTAAAGTTCACTCTTCTGTTTGAGAGTTTGATCTCCCCTGCAAAAGCATGAGCAACGCTTTGTTTTTGCTGACAACATTTTTCTACATTAAAACTGAAATACACCTTAGCCACCTGAAACTTAAAAATACACCAAAGTGATTAAACTGTATTAGTATTCTTATCGGCTCTGAGGCGCGCACTGTAAGATCGTGTTGGTACATAAATAACCCCCACTGTGAGTTTGCTGGTTGCAGCAGAGTTCTTCAAAATAACGAAGTACATGAAGGTTTTGGAAATTAGTTTGAAAATAGTAGTTTCTGAAGATATAAAGCTTCTCTGGTGTATTGTCACTTTTTATTCGCATTTGCAGGTTTCCCATGCTAAATATTACTCTCTCTGCTGACTGAGAGACTGAGAGCTGTAATGATAGGGTGCCCTGGGGTCAGGGGTGTCCTGGGTTTAAGGGTGTCCTGGGTTCAAGGGTGTCGGGTACAGGTGTGTCCTGGGGTCAGGGGTCAGGGGTGTCCTGGGGTCAGGGGTGCCTTGTGAGCCATGCTCTGAAAGGGGCAGCAAGCTCTTCAGTTGAAGCCCTGCCACACTAGATGTGTGGCTAGTGGACGTATTCACACAGAGAGCTGTATGGACCTTAACCCTACCCCTAACCCTTGTCTGGAGGGAAAAGCAATCCAGTGAAAATGAGCATGTGCAAAGAATCACCCAAGAGAAGGTGAGGTACAGGGTTAAAAAGACACAAGAGACGGGCAGTGAAAGGATTCGCATACATGATAGGACAGCACCTTCAAGGCCAGCACTGCAGGCCTCGCATACAAACGCATGGTAGTGCGACACAAAAAATGCGGGACACTGCACAGGTGCGTAGCGTTTAGCCCCAATATCTTTGTTCTTTGCTCAGGGTTTTCTGATGGGAGACTCTCTCCGAAGGACAGTGCAGGAGCTATGAGAAACATACATGTGGAATGGATTGAGGGCACAGAACCAAAGATGGAACTTTACTGTAAACCAAAGTCTAATTAGGTTAATTTATACAACAGACTTGCATAAATGGAGATTGCTGATTGGTGGACAGGTGCGCATTATTATTGTATACCCGCACGGCTATAATGTAGTTCCAGCGAAAATCAATCCGCACACGTTCAAATTCACAATTAATTCTACTCAAGGCAGATGGTGGTTATGAAGCGTGATCGTGGAGTCAGAAGGCCGGGTCCTGGAGTTCAAAACAAAACAATGGCAACAGTGAAGTCAGGAGGATGCGTAGAGGAAAAACCTGAACAAGGTCCTTAGGCTGAAAGAAGAGGCACGCCGAAGGGTTAGCAGTTGCACCCCTTCTAGCAAAGTGTCCAGGTACTCCATCAGTTTAATCCATTAAACTCCAGGTAATTGCTCCATGCCCTAAGCAACATAGATCGCATGAAGCGGGAAGAGGTCTCTAGGGCTCACCATACAGAGAAAGACTAAGTGGTAGTGGGAAGTTCACGGATTGGCTTTGGGAAGCGTTGATTGTAGGGAGAAGTAAGGCATGTGTATTGGGAGGATCTGGGGTTTACTCTTTTAAAAGAGGCTGGTGCTATAAAGACATAGCAGAATTGGCCACATGTCAGGCACACACAGGCAGCTTGGATATTGCTGATAAGAGTCTTTGGATCAAGAAACGCCAACATTGAACCCTAGACTAGACACGGCAGCCAATACAGCGAGAGGAGAGACAGGACAGGGGATGCACCAAACGGGAGCACTGTCAGTCTTTATTAATAGTGAACTGTATATAAACAAATTAAAAGAAAATGAAGGTTAAAAAAAGGAAACTGTTGCCACGTGGCGAGATGCTAATAGGCCAGGGATTAGGATTCTTTAAGCAATTTCTTTTTAAAGCCTGAAACTTATAATTGATGCGTCCATTACTTGAATTCTGTTGTAATTATAGTCAATAAGTCTTGTAAATGAGTTAAAGCCCACTAAAAGCATAAGAAATTCAGAAGAGACTAAGGCCAATAATTTAAAATAATCAATGTGTTCATTTCAGCACTTAATTTCCCCTGTGTGCGGATAACTGATCATTCTTAATCCATTAAGATTTATTTTGTCGTTTATAATGCTAAATAGGTTTGCACTGGTCACAGGTACAATTTCAGGACCACCACCAGGTTAAGCACTGAATAGACTCCATTACTCTTCCTTGACGATGTGTATTAATTGCTTTTAAAATCACTTTAATGCAGAAAGAAAAGGTGAAGGAGATTTCTCAAAGAATAAAAGCCTGTTTGGTTGCTCGTCCACGCCCCCCCATGTCTGCTAAACTTTACTGTTCCTTCAGAATCTTTAAGTGGACTCTGACCTGTTCACTGCATAATGGTTGTTGAGGACTGTCGGCCGATATATGTATATTATGCTGGATTATCTGCGACCAAATGAGCCAAGTATGATGATCTCCAGCCTTATTGAGGATAGATATTGTGTTACAAGCCTTAAGTCCTTAGTGCCAGTCAATCCTTTTCACACTGACTTTTACTGCGGCTGTGTCAGTGCAGCACGTGGGGAATCTCGTGGGGCTCAAAGTGTGTAACGTTCTGTTTTATTTGATATTCTTGACTCACCAGCTCTGCAAGACTAATTTGTGATTTCTGTCTGAATCAAGACAAACTCCTGACTGAATCTGGCCTTGATTATCTCAACAGAGAAGTTACAGACCGGATGTCAGTATAGGGAATTTCCCATTAGTTTCAGTATGAAACCGTCATGTGACCGCTGTGTCAACTCCCCCAGACTTCCTGATGTTTTCTGTGATTTGTGGCTTTATTAGTGTAATGACTTTGTTTATTATTCTTTACACAATCATTTATTGTTTGAGTATTTTATATGAACGGAATTCTCATTACAATGTTTCGATTTAAGTGAGCAGAATATTCATTTGCTTTATTTATTTTGCTAACAGTTCCCAGATGAAACGCACTAAATCTGTTTGTCCAGGAAGAAATCCAGACCATTTTAATTAAGGATAATTTTCTCTGATTAATCAGTCTGACCATGGGAAGGGGAAGTTGTGGAAGTATTTTTCAGTTTCACAATGAGAATATAAGAGAATAGCATTTTGAAAAATGATTCATGTTTTCAAAGTAGGACCAGCTGACTATTGATTAACCAGGCAGGCAAGCAACAGATATCAAACAGGCCTAGAATAGATATTCAGAGAACACATTTGTTATCTATTTGAATCTAGGGAACGCCAGCGTGCCACCAAATATCAGAGCAAAGTCACTGACAGCTGTCTTTTATTCACAGTTGCAAGGCCAGGATGGTAGCAATCCCCCAAACTGTGGACATGATAGTTTGGCCACTGGTGCAAATACGAGATATCTCGAGGAAGTTGCCTCTGTAGGGAGCAGGACTTTTCACATCCTTACCACTATTTAAACCTAAAGTGAATTTTTAAACTTTTTGAACAGTACAGTTGAGGGGGTTGGAACATCATAGGAGATTCTCGGGAACGAATTAGTCATTCTTGGTCTCATTTCAGATCTGAAAGATTCATTCCAGCGATTTAGATGACAGCATTAATTTAACATGACACCACATTAATGGTCGATTTCAGTTTTTAGGAACTCATTTAAATGAAATGGACTTTCTTAATTTGATGAGATCTGATGGCTGAGAGATGTAACGTCTTTCTTCTCTTGGCTTTTTAAAATGTGTGAAGCCATGGTGATGGGGTTTGACCGCTGGAACCTCGACTTCACGATGGGACCAGCGTTGGGATGAAGAGACCCCAATTCGCCACCACTCAAGTGTGAAACGTCCTTCCATTCCTGGGTCTTGTTAGCATCTTCCTCAGTGCATTAAAATTCATTGTGCCGTGCTTTAGGCTTTACAGTAAGTGGAGTATGCTTGAGCGTATTAGTAATCTACACAGAGTACATAATCAAATTAGCGAAAGCCCTTGAAATACATATTGCCGAGTGTTTCGAGTTGTTAATGGAGCATGTTTTTCAATAAGATGCAGTTAGTGACATTTGTGGACCTCATTTGTGGAAAGGAAAGAACATGCAGTTTTCTCGCTCTACGAGGATTATGGGTGGCAACAGAAACATTTACCCCAGGGGCAACAAGTAGGCTCCACTGAACCCCGCAACGTGGAGCTGAAGGCCCGCGGGCCCCATCCACCGACTCCATTCATCGCTGCTCGCAGCTGGCTAATGAGTGCCGCGCTTTGTTGATAAATAGCAGGCAGTGCCACATGCTCTTTCATCCAGACAGCTGAAAATCTCCTGATTTATTAATGACAATAATTAGGAATAAACCTCCTTACAAGGAAACAAAGTGATTAGTGTTTTAACGATGGAACAGAATTGATGTATGCATCCCACCTGACCTTTTGAGTCCGATTTATGCGGCTCACAGTTTGAAAAAGGACTGGGGCCTGGTAAATATGTTTCCTTTCAGCCTTTCCTTGAGACGGTTTGAGAGACTTTGCGAATAGCTCGGGCAATTTTCTGCGTATGCCAGTTCTTCATTTTACTGCTGTAGATCGTCTCTTTGTAGCTCCTTTGACACCAAGCTTGGGGGGGGGGGGGTGTTCAGTTCTTCTTTTAATTAGGCCGTCAAATGTATGCCCAACCATATGCACAACAGGACAAAGAGTGAACAATTCTTCAGTCAGGAAAATGGCAAAGTAGATATGAAACAGATGCACAGTGACGTTGGCGTTTTCAGTAAAGACAAATCTTTGTCCTAGAATAACCCAATATTGCTAGAGACAAATTGCCCGGAGATGCTGAATAAACTCTTTTTGTTCTTGATGTGAACAGCTGTATTTTTCACCCTTAAAAGATCTCTGAATCTCAGCAGGCCTCACCACTGCCCAGCTGGCAGATGCACGCCGCGCGAGAGTATGGCGTTTGGGTAAACGTGTTGACTCCTAGTCAGGATTTGGCTCGAAGAGCAGGTGGGGGGGGGTGTGCGTTTGTAACTTTCTGTTGTTCGGAAAAGCCTGAGAGAGCTCTGCGAAGGAAAACAGCAGTTACGCTCAAACCTCTTTGTTCTCTTCCTCCACCGTGGTATGATAATTTATCTCTCACTATCACACTCCTTGGATGGCCCTCTCCAACGCAGATGCCAGCCTCAACCTGTAATCTGTAAATTGACTAAATTATAGGATGTTCAACTCTTGTTGCCAAGAACAGCTATATATTTCACATTATAGGTGTGAGTTGAAAGATAATTCAGCACTTTCCCACATGTTAGTTTTTCTTAACCCTTTCACTGTTGAATTCCGCATAGTTTCAAGTCTCCACTAGAAATGCTATTATAAAATTCCACGTTTATGTGTCAATGAGTAAGTCAATTACTTGTATCATCTCTGTATCTGATACAAATTATCATTGAAAACCGCAGTGAAAAATGAATCTGGACTGCCAAGGCTAGAGACAGTTTATGTTACATTAATAAATTCCACATTTATAGTTGGTTGTAAACAAACTCTGAAGTGAAAGGGTTAAAATCAAGCAATGCATGCAAATAAAGGATATTAAGCACATAGTTTATCTGAGGATATTAAAGCAGGGTAATTTTCAGTCAGGCATAGCCCTGGGCTTATGGGAGCATAAGAATGGCTATGCGGTTTCTTCTGTTTGTGTTTTCTCTTCAACTTTGTAAACTCTTGAGCTTTGGCCTTCTATTAATCATGTGATTCTGTACCATGTCTGTCTGAGAGAGAACCCCTACAAAACTTGGTTTCAGACTTCATTGACATGTCTATAAGACCTAGCATAAATGTCTGGGAGACCCCAACAAGGCATAGTTCACAAAGGGTTCAGATTCCTAAAGGAACTGAGTGTACATTAGCTGCCTGTTTCATTTATCTGGAGTCGGGGCATAAAAACAAACAGTGTTTGAATGCAGTTGTTTGTGCATTTGTGGATTTTGTGGCATTTAATTAACAAATGTTAAGTAAGGCACACGCCAAACAGAAACTATTGACCCTTCTGTTACTCATCCATGCCCAATGTTTTTTTTAAAGAGAGTAAAGGAAAGGATTGTAATATTTGGTGAGTTGAAGTTTGAGGAGCTGGAAGCTATCGGCACAAAGACCATTCTTTAAATATCACTATCTGTGTGTAACCAATAGTCCAAAGCCGAGTGCAATGGAGGAGAACCAAAGTCAACATGGCTTACAACAAGAATTTCATCTTATCAAAGCACAGTTAAAAAAATTCCAATTGAATATATTTAGGAAATGTCACACTTATCTGTACAGTAGCAGCACAGATTCATTTGAAGCGTTGTGAATTGTAGTAGTGCATTGGCAATAATAATCGCAATTCAAACCCACTTCTTAGATGTGTAGCTCTCAGTTCAACATCCACAGACGGTTTATGTCCTAACCACAAAAAAAGAGGTTTATCCTGAGATCTAACATGTTTGTTAAGGGATAAAGCAAAGAAAAAAACGGTGTCTCTCCAGAATATTTTGTAATGTCAGGGTTGTGTTGGTTGGTACTAAAACTTTGAGGTGCTTTGAGTTTAATCTAAACTCAAGTTTATATTACCCCCATGGACTCAAAAGTATTTAAGTTTAACAGTTGCAAAAATAATCTTTTCTCATTAATGGCACCCTTGGAATGTTTTTCTGCATGATCACCGCAACGCGAAGCTCATTGAATGGCCATAAAAGTCTGGCCTGCAAAAACAGCAGTAACCGTATGTGGACGACCCAAACAAACTGCCGGCAAACTAATATTACCAGATCCTTCATATTTACTGCTAAATTAGTGAGCTGGGGGTTTATCGTTAACTCTCCAGTGTGTGAGTCAACTGGAGAAGGTGAAGTAATGCCACTTAATATGGCTTTCTTTTTCTTTCCCATCGTTTCACATCAAGCCCTGAACTCAGCATTTTCACCACACCAACCACTCCCCAAAGATTCTCTATGCTAGCTATTTCTCTGTGGATGCTCAATTATGTATTGGAAATTTTAAGGCTGTGAAACATTGGTTTAATATAGACACACAATGAGAACGGTTTTTCAGTGTAATGATGAAAGGATATTAGCTTAAATGTATCCATTTAACAGGTTTGCTAACCTCTGTGTTGCTTTGACTGTGTTTCTGGATTCTGCATAAATTGCAGATCCTCTCATGATGTAATTCTTTTTTATCTGAAGTGTTAAAGTGTGTTATATTTACTAGTAATTGTGGACAACAATTGAGCTCTTTGCTTTTCTATTTGATTACTGTTTGTAGTCTCTGGCCATTTCCGATTAAATCTAATGGTGCTTTTCCCTTATCTGGAATATGAGTGTGTGTGTATGTGCGTGCATGGGTCTGTGTGCATGCATGTTTGTGTGTGGGTCTGTGTGTGTGTGTTTGTGTGTGGGTCTGTGTGCGTGTTTGTGTGTGTGCGTGTTTGTGTGTGGGTCTGTGTGTGTGTGTGTGTGTGTGTGCGCGTGTTTGTGTGTGTGAAAGGGGTCCATATGTGACAGAAGCTGCTTATCTAAAGATAACTTAACCACCACTTAACTCAGCCTATATTGTCTAACCCCCCCCCGGTAATATTTTATATTCCTTAAATAGAATCTAGTTAAAACTGCAGTAAAACTATTTATATTTTCAGTAATAGTTGCTGCAGATGAGAAGGAATCCCTATGTAGATGATTATAATGTCACTCTGATCTTTGCTGCCCGAATAATTGTAAATCATTGCTTCATAAAGTGTCAAAGGCTGTCCGTAGCAGGCAATTAAATGGCAGAATATAATGGACCAAATTATTGCCTGTCAGGTTCTGAACAACACAGTTGGTATTTGAGTTAGCAACTTCATTGGAATCCTGCTTAAGGCTGAGCGAGAAATACACTCCATTATTTAAACCTTTAATTGTAAAAGCCATTGATTTGTGGGTTAGAGCACAAAAATCTGAGTTTTACAAAGTAGGGAGCACGTAAAAGCTCAATTCATCTAAATTAAAGTGGAAGCAAACAAATGCATGTGACAAAAAGTGGCAGTTTTCAGACACCGGAAAATGTTGAGCACGGTGCACTTTAGACAGAAGGGTTAAAAAAACTAGATATTTATTTTTTAGCAAGGAGCAATGGATGCCATTATGTCTTACTTATTTCTTTAAATCTTTAATTGAGCTTTTACCTCTGAATGAACAAAAATTTTCAGGTAGTCGGTCCTCGTTGTTCTTAAACAATGCGATGTAAATGATCACATGGTAAAAGCTGACTGCTGATTGGATGGATTTGGTGCGGCTTGGTCCCGGGTGTAAATGAGTAAACCTGCATTTAAGGTATTTTGATTACTTAGCACACCAAATCATTGAATCCTTACCCGTTACCTAACTGGGATTAGGCCAGACCCTGTCCAGCTCCAGAGACAGCTGTTAGCTCTGGGTTTGCATTTCCTCTACTTCTTGAAGTTTCTCATTACCTGAAGTTCAGATTTAAATGGCTGGAATTTTGTTGCAGGTAACTATTGATGCAATTTTAAACCCAAGTGTGATTTAGGAAGATATAACTGAATGGCCCCTAATGTGGGCTGCAACTCAGTCCTCTATTCATCATCAGCTTTTTAATATAAAAGGCCTTCTGTTGGTCCAGCACTTTGTGCAACTGAGGGATGGTTTGTGCCTTACTGCCCACAACAGGGGCTAATCGCCGCATCTTGGTCAAAACAAACGAAACAAGCCGACACAGCATACCCAAGGCTTTGAGCTGTGGCTTCTAATTTTTTCAGTTTTTTTTTTGTTTGTTAAATGCTTGGGTTGTGGCAGCACTACTTAGAGACTGGCTGCTGAAGTACTTGCTGTTGAAAGATGTAACGCCACGTAGCATGCACCTAAGATTTTATATATTTGAAGTATATTTGGCTATATTTGAAGTAACGGGAACGATTGACTTTCCCTCTGGAAAAGCGGCTGTAGGAGACCCCATATGACCACTGCTTTTAGTCTGCCACAGATCTTTCACCAGACACCTGCTAGCACTGTTTTCCCAGTAGAGTTAGTTTTCTCCTGTGTCTGTTCCAGGATTAGCAGATGACGGGGGGTGGGGTTCGTGAGTATGAAAGGCCCAGCTGAGTGTGAAATGCGAATTTACGGGCGATCAGGGCCGTTTCCTCGTTCTCCTGAAACTGCATTTCCCCCATGCCTGAGAGCTGTACATTAAAAAAAATAAGTATTTTTAAATATGATGCGGACAATTTAATGTAGCAGCGAATTTTTACAGTTCCCCCTAAATGGGAGTAGAGTGGACCTTTGCTAATTTATGCTCTGGTAGCTGCAGTGCTGATGGGTCAGAATATGGGCTTGGCTCCTTGCATCCATTACAGACAATTCGACACTCTAATAACTCATGGCCCTTCGCTGCAATTTTCCTGTCCCCCAAGGACAAGGAGTAAAAGAAGGTTCACTTCAACTTACTAGCTAATAAAAATGTGTTAAAATTGAAAGGTTGTACATAAAAACACAGAAATATTTCATATGTGCAACACTGCTGTTGGTAGGAAATGGACCTTTAATTATAACAGACTTCTTTGTGGTAATGAGTACCTTTTTCTGATAGCGATAGTCTGGTGCTATATAATGCGGTCTCAGGCTCGTCATCTTATATCAATGTTATTAAACCAGGAACTGTTTTGGTCATTATTTATGTAATGTTTAATTACTTTGTCTAGTAAAAGCATATTGGTATTATAAGCGTATTGGTCATTTTGTTCTGACCCATAGAGACCATAACATGATTTGTGACGGCCCAGGACTCTGCAGAAGGGGACCAACCAAATTAGCTTTCTAAAGCTAGCACAGGTGACAAAAATGGGAATTTACTGTATTTTTCCGGAACTTTTCTGTTGAAGTCGCAGGAGCACGCCGTGTTGAAGGTCTTGTCAGCCCTCGGTGCCTGACTGAGTATCTCCCAGCTCTCGGTATCCACCCAACAATCAGGGGCTTCCAGGCTTTTCATTAGTCACAAAGGACCTTTCACACGAGACGTGCAATCCGCACAGCCTAAATACTGTTGTCATAAATAATCAGCTAGCTCACTGATTGTAATTGCATGTTAGCACTACAGTACGGTGTGAGTGTGTGTAATGACAAAGAGTATTTAACAAATAAAATTATTTATTTATAGGTCTCTCAAATTCATTTGTAAAAATGTAAAAAGGAATACACAACTGATATTCACAATGAAGTTTTGATTGAGAGGATCTCTCATAAGAAGAACATTTTTGAATTTGTTCTTTAAAAAAAGAATTGATTCACTGTTGCACGGCAACACATTCAGTATATGTTCATAGCCCTTAGTTGATCATCTTTGAAAAGATTATACTTGTAGAGGTTTTATACTCAAACTGCTGCAATGCCTGTTAATTCGTGACGTCATATTTTAATACATTTCAGATTATTATTTTTTGCTTGAAGATCTACAAAACATGGAACCAGTATTCCAAGTTACTTTCATGTATTTTTTTTAAAATAGGTAATACTTTCTGGGTATTGAACATATCATGTTTGATAGTGAACATCTGATTTTTATAGGTACACCTTTTGCCTTAAATTTGTTGCCAAGGAGCTGTATGTGAAACTATATGCAAAATTTCCAAAACGAGTGAAACCCCCCCCCCCCCCTCCCAAAGAACTTAAATGAGTGTTAAACACGAACATAACCAAAACCTTCAGGTAATTGCTGGTTAATTGTGCCGTGAAATAATAAAAATAACGGCATGATCGGGCACTAATCAGAAGTTATCTTTCCTCTCAGCGGTTTAGGTTTTTACCTGTGATATGTAGATTTGCCTCTGTATACCTGCACATATCACTGTATGTCAGTGCTAGCTCCCAACCTGTCCGCTTCGGAAAGGGATGTCTGGGTGGGCAGGAATTCTTACTGGGCTCAAAATATGTGTTATGGGGACATCTGTTTCTTTTTCGGGAAAGGAAAACCAACCCCCCACTGTCAGCGATTTAGTATCGCTCATGTGCCGTTCCCCAGCTTCCAGGACAGGTTGGAATTACGGAGGGACAATAACCCCGTGGTTCAATCACAGTTGTTTGGAATCAGTCAGCAGTAATATTAGTGTTGCACGGAGCACAATGACTCCATAGCGAGCCCTTTGCATATTCTTGAATTGTTTTTGTCTTGATAGATTTCAGAGTGATAATTTTATGCAAGTTATGATTAAAACCTATTTACTGTCATCCTCGGAGAACAAATTAAAAATACCCTGTTTAGAAAAATGACAGTTTTAAAAATATATGAAATTACACGTTAGAGCTGAAGAGCGATGGAATTTATTGAGCTGAAATGTGTTGTGGGAGATTTAGGAATCTTACACTACGGGGGGAATAAGTTAATGGCTGATTAACAACGGCGATTAAAAGACGAGGAAAAGGTATGTAATTAAAACTGTAGTTCTGGTCTGTCAAGTCTGTGTGTCATCCATTGTGTTCTTGTTAAAAGCTGAGGAAAAGGAAACCGGCACTTAATTTCAGGACGAGTTCCAAGCACAGGCTGCTCTGAAGGCTGTAACTCACAGTTAAGTGAGACTGTGTCATTACAAGTTCACAGCCATGCATTTTGTGTTGACAGTCATCGGCAGAGAATATTTGGCAGTCAGGAGTAATTTAACTTAATTAATGGGATGCATATTTGATGGAGGAATAAAATATTCAGGCTCAGCAAAGTGGAAAAAAAGAAAGATTTAGTGGGAGTAAAAGGTGGAGAAACGTAATTTATGCGTTCAATTCTGCTGCCGGGTGAAATAAATGAATTGTCTTTGGGGTGACATAAAGCTGAGCTGATCCGTGGATGGGCATGTGCTGTCCCCTCCACCATGGGAACTTCCAGGATGAAGACTCATGATTTTATTAACACCGGGAGTGAACTCGCTCTCGGCAAACAGGAACATTATCGCGTTTTGCAAACTTGTATCTGAGCAGGTGAGTGAGGGAGGGCGGGGGGTAAAATATTCATGAAGGCTTTTAAGGGGGCCGGGTGAGGCCAACACGGGGCCGTCCGCCGGAGACCTAGCGCCACTGTTCTTTGACACGTTTCATGGCCGGTTGCTGGGAGGATTTCAAGCATGAATGATGGCATCTTCTCATTTCGTTAGCTCATTTTTTCGTTATTTCCACCAAGCCACCCCCAGCTGAAGAAGTCGCAAATTTCCATCATCATAACAGAAATATGGTCTGCATTATGTTAACATTTGTCACATATGTTTCTACTTCTCTGCCCCCTACAGAGGTATACGGCTTAAACTTGTAAACGTTTAGTTTTCCCATTTCGCTACTTCATAGCATACTGCATCGTGTTCTTATGTCTTTTATGATAAATGTGAGTATTTATGCCCGTCTTTTGATTTGCCTATTATGTGAAACCGGGCCTCTTGTAGGCCTGTCAGTAGCCTGCATGCCAGAGGTGAGGTGGCCTTTCCGCTGTAGAGCTGCTGAATGAAAAAGGCCAGCATTGCGCTATTGCTCCGCAGGGCTGCCACTTCAAAATGGACAATCCTGCACACACTCTGTAGCGCAACGCAAAATACATAATAATGGCCCTTTCTGCTAATTACAGTTTACAAGCAACACTGTAGCTAGTTCCCTTCTGGCAAACTGAAAAAAAAGTTGCATTTGATCTGTTTCATATATTATTACCAAATATCTGTTATTCTGTGTGTTTCTAACAAGCATTTAAAACTGTGAAATTTGCACGTTTTTCAGATTATGCTGTAGTTAAATGTAACAAATGAAAACTGTGTTGATTATTGTGGTGAAACAGTTCTTCACTGCTGTTGATTGCTAGTGGTGGGTATTGGGCCAATAATGCCCTTTTAGAGGAATAGCTTAGGCAAGGTAAAAACCTGGTACTTCCGTAGACTAACGGGAGGAAAAACCCAAATCTGTGCAACGTGATGATGCTGTGTGCCACAGTCCGGTGTCCCTCCTCCACTCCCCCATCCTTAATTTTCTCCTTCCCTAACACTCCGGTACAAATGTGCAAAGGCGTCCCTGGCACTTGGGGGCCACCCGCTTTAAATATTACACAGTAATGCTTGGTGAGTGATGTTCCCTCTGCCCTTGAAGTGAATGTGGAGTTGTAACACTGAGGTGGTTTTCCGATCCCGAAGGGCAGGTAAAAACCCAAGTCTCGCAGATGCACTTCCCCTCAGATCCCGTGAATCCAGCTTGCCAATAATTCACAAGCAGTCGCTCACGCCAAGTTCAGCAGGAAGAACAGACCGTCCCTAAAGAGAGACTGGGCTAAAAGTGCCAGGCTTGCCTCGTCTCGTTAATGAGCATAGTTTAGGTAAGGTTATCACACCCAACAATAAAGCCATTGTGGATTCAACTTTTTACAAACCTGGTAGCTTACTCAACATGCATCTTACGTCTGGTAGTGTCAATATAAATAGGCATGGTCTCTTTAGCTTATGACTTTCATGCACAGGGCGCTAAAAATGCTAAGTATTTTCAAAACCCTCCCTCAGATTGAATCGAGGGGCAGCGGATAAAAAAGGAAGGGGGAACTGACAGGGGCTTTTGGAAGAGTCAGGGGTCGTGGTCTGGAATAGTAGGATGGACGAGCTAGCCCCTTTGGACATTCTGGACAAGGAAGTGGGAGATGACTTGTGAAAAGCCTAAAAGAGATAACTGGTGCCATCCCTGGGGGTCCTGGCCTCTGTCGCTCTCCTCTGCTACTAAAGCTGGACCAAAACTGATTTTTAGGGACCTTCCAGAGAGCCTGGTAACACAGGGACAAAATGATGTTATGGTAGAAAGTGGGGGGACATTTGAGAGACGGACATAAGTCTTGTGTGACGGTAATGCAGATATAATTTTAGGGTAATACAGGAGCGACACCAATGCAATACTGATACAGGAATGCAGCGAGGACTAAACAATTTACTCATGCATGTTGTCACTTGTAGTTGCAATGGAAGGAGAATTAACAGGCGAGCTCTGAAGAAGCTCTGTGTATCCCTAGTAGCCTCTTGCTGAGGACTTTATCAGGGTTAGGATGCAAACGGAAGTCAGAATTCCCATTGTAATTTTCTGTTTCTCAAGGCAGTATTTATTGTCTGAAGTCCAACCAAAGAACAGAAGATGCATTGCTAAAATATCCACACGGTGAGATATATATATTGGGATACATTTCTATATGTATGTGAGTAGCGACAGCAAAACAGGGGAAGTTAAGGTACTGGACTGGGCAGAAGGTTGCAGATTAAACCCCACAGAGTAGTAAAAAAAAGGAAAACAAAGTATAACTGTAGACTGTAAAAAGTCTATAGTCCCGATAAGCCAGAAAGTTAGTGCATTCAGGTTGTGTATAATTAATTTAGTTTATTTCAGTGTTCACATAAAACAGCTAGGTCAATTTGTTTACTTGCAGTGATACCACCCCGTTAGAGCTGTAAATGGTGCGCTGCTGAAATAGACCTTCCTCAGAAGGTGTTGATGAAATTCTGATGTCACATAAGAAAAAACTCAGTCCTTAACGGTTAGTTCTCAAACGGATCATTTGTTCACTGTCATAAATTGAGAGCTTGATTACTGCCACCTTCCTCACCACGAGGCACCGACTCCAGCCTGAATGGTCAGTCGGAAAGTGGTGCTAATGTGCACTCCTCCTCTGCGTCTCTCCCTTTTTCTTAACCCGGGAGAATCTGTTGGGGAAATAATTGGAAGAGATTTGCCCTTCTTTTTAATTGAGACTCATTATTTTCACACGATATCTTTGCTTCTAATGCTAAGAAAAAAGAACATCTTTTAAGAGTACAGGCAATTGAAGATTTCCCCTTTCTTGTTTCCTTGGAAAGAGAATCAATGGAATGTATAAAAGCTATGAGATTAAATTGTTTCTTTTTAGAAATATGCAATTATTTTCCAATTAGAGAAGGCTCTGAAGCAGCAGCATATTTCCCCCCCCGCTATTACTTATTCGACCAGTAGATGGCGGCAGTTTACTTTTTAACAAGTAGAGGCGTTTTTTTTTACATTTCTAAATTCTCGATAAACATAAACAGTGCATATGCATGTGTTAGTGTGCATATGAATGTTAACATACATTAGCACTCATGTAATGCATCAAATTTAGATTTATTTAAATAACACTGTATTTGCAAATAATTTTCATGCTGCTGTTTTTTTTTTTGCTTTAAAAAATATAAAATATTCAGGATAAATCTTGGATAGTCTGTTAAGACGTAAAATGAATTTGAAAATGAGTAGAAAATAATAATATATCAAATATAACAAGAACCATAATGTAATTATAACAATTTTTTTGTTGTTTTTTTCCTTTATATAAGTGAGTTTTATATAACACAAATTGTTCATGCAGACAAATGTTAGCACATTAAAATATTATCAGTTGGATTCCTCATCATTATTTGTACTCACACACTAAAAAACTCATTTTCAACAAAGACAATTACAGTCTTCTAATTTAATAAGGAGAAAATACATAAAGTTAACACAATGGAAAAACCCTAATGGCAAAAATAATAAAATAATAAGAGCTGTAAATATCACCCATTAGAGGTCTGCCTCTGCTTCATTGCGGCTCCCTGATCGGGGAACAGTTAAACCTAGAAAGGGAACTGGCTGGAACACTGAGGTGTTGCTCCTGGTGTCTCTTTAACTAGGACATGGCTGTGCTGGGGGACGGTGGGACGGTCCCCAGGGACCCCTGCTCCTACACAGAGTGGGGCTGTCATAAAGGAGTGCGTGCCGAGAGGGCAATTACAGCAAGGACAAAGACTACACAGTAATAAGTCCCTACGGCTCCTTAATGAAGAGGAGGGTTTAAACAAAAAGGAGAGTAGTAAAATTAGCATGGCTGATAATAGGGCCTGTCTGCAATGTGTGTGTGTGTGTGTGTGTGTGTGTGTGTGTGTGTGTGTGTGTGTGTGTGTGCGCGCGTGAGGGACTGAGGAGTTCACACAACAGGCGAACAGACAAAAGTGGTGTGGCCGTGGAGGTAAACCGTAGACTGGATTGAAACCCACTATGTTTTTATTATTGCGACTTACTCTACCCGAAGTCCTCGGTCAACTCTGCTTCATCGTTGTAGAAGTTTTATTAAGATTTCTAATTTTCTGTCAGTTATTGCATGTTAATTGTAGTGGAAAGATATGTTATAATTCCTTGTTCTAAAAGAAATATAAATATAAATATAAAATTTATATTTTAAAGTTGTAAAATTTTTACATTACGGAATTTTGTATAAAAATCCAATGAATTAATATTGTGTAGCTAATATTATAAATGCTGTAATGATCTGTACTGAGATCTTGAATGCACACACTTTACATTCCACATAAAGAAACAAGCAAACAAAATACAGAAATGTTATCTTGGAATGTCCAACATGTCTGAAGTCCCCATATTTGTATCCATTGGATACTTTTACTAAATATGTGCTTTAATAATTTTTTCCTAATTCTGTCATTCCTTGGGCATTTAATGCAAGCTCGTCCCAGTTACTCCTGCTTATTTTCCTGCATTTCCTAAAGACATCAGATAACATATATGGATTCATTTTATACGTCAGTTTAATAAATACAGAGTGTTCAGCAGACACAATTGACCTCGGTGTCTGACTGTATGTAGTGATAGTGTTTGTTATAAAGACAGGGGTAAAATAGTTCTATAGGTGGAGCTGAATGTCGACAGGGACATGCTGAATGAATCCCTTTGCATCCCTAGCTTTGTCACAGGGGGCTGGATGTGAGCTTGCCTACTCTGTTATCGGCCGGAGAGCCGTGTCCCTGGCGCGTCCATGTGTACCTGCAGAACTGTGACCAGGACCAGGTATGGGACACATGAATGCTTATTTAAATCAGCACCGGTCGGCAATGAATGGTAACATGAAAACAAGAAAAATCCAGATATACTTGTAGGAAAGGAACAAATGTTGCTCTCCGGAATATTCACAAATTTCTCAAATTCCTCTAATTTGAATTGCGTAAAACAACAAAAATAAAATGTCATTTTGAATCCCTGAAGTTTTTTTCCTCAATTTTATTTCAGGTCGGAATTTACTCTACAACAGAAATACATTTTTAGGCTGTTCATTCTTTTTTAAATTTTTTTTTATTAGCCTTTTATAGTCTTCTGAAAAATGTTTTTTTTTTTGAGAAGTAAACAGACTACAAATAGGAGTTAAGGTGTGCAAACTGAAGGTGAAAATAAAGACGGTGTGTTTGTCCTTGAAGTCTGAGGAATGGTCAGCTGAAATGTGTAAGCCAATGTTGCCAAAGAAGCACTAAAGCCCGTTTGGTCTGGTTGGAGCTCTGTGACCACTGGTGTGATTTGGGCTTTGGATGTTCCTATTGTGGTCGATGTGTGTTTAGCCTACAATGTTCCTGTTAAAAAAAACCACAAGATCAAATAAACCGTTTTAATAAACTGTACCTTTATTTCTAAAAACCTATAATAATAATAATAATAATAATAATGAGTAGAAGAAGAATAAAAAGAGCAGGACACTTAGGAATAATTATAATTTAAAATTATCCCAGAAAATTATTATATATACATATATACATGTAACATATATATATATAGCTGTATTATTTTATAGCTGAATTCTTTTAATGTTTTAATGAAACAAGTGATGTTTAAAAATTATTAAATTATTAAATTAAATTAAATTAGAATCACGAACCGTTGAAGTTTCAACAACACTGTATTCTAAATAGGATTAGTATTTCTGTTAAAAGTCGCATAACATTCATTAAAAAAATGTTGTATTTTCTCTTTCAGTCGATTCTCGGATCCCTTGTGATAACTGTCAGCGTCCTTTGAAATGGTTTGTTAAGTTAAGTGAATGAATAGCTTGATTTTTATCAGAACAATATTTTTGGTGATTTTTTTTATTTTTTTATATTAATACAGTATTTTAGTGTTCTATTCATTTGCATTTTCCCCACAAGAAATGCTTAATACTTTACTTCAGATGTTGAATTTCAAATGATTAATTTATGCTTTTTTCCCCCTGACATATTGCAACAAATTCTCATTTTTAATAATCTTAAGTAGTTTGTTTAAAATATATGTAGAAAATAATTTAACGCGTGAGAGAGATTTTTCTATAAAGACCTTAAATTATAGATCATTGATTTTTTTTTTAAATAGTTTTTTGTTTTTGATGCAGAACTGGAATTTTTTCCCTTAAACCCTGAATGTTCTTTAAACTAACCTTATGAAGGAATTCAGCTTTTTTAAATTAAAAGCTTCATATCCATTTTGTCATCTTGCATGTTAGTGGTCTCTGAAAAATTCTTCAGTAACGCTTTCCCTACGTATTTTATGACAAACAGAAACCTTTCTGAGTGTGCTGATGGACGACACATTTGATTGTTGTTTTCTGAAGATTGTTTAATGATTACACTTCTTAATTTCTTTCATAAGAGTCCAGATAAACCAGAACATCTGCAGTGAAGGACATGGCTGGGAAACAGAGGGTCGCGTTTTCACACTCTAAACAGAAATCCTGTGAACTGTGATTGAATTTGTCGTGAAAGAGTGTCAGTATGAATAAAGAAGTTGCTGGGCCTTGTGCAGATGGTTCAGGGGGCGGAGGTCTTCATAAACTGAAAAGTCACCATATTTTCCATCAGGGAGCAGAACGAATGGGCTTCAGATTCTCTGTATGTACACTAATACATTTTCCATCAGGGAGCAGAACGAATGGGCTTCAGATTCTCTGTATGTACACTAATATGTTTTCCGTCAGGGAGCAGAACGAATGGGCTTCAGATTCTCTGTATGTACACTAATACATTTTCAGTCAGGGAGCACAACGAATGTGCTTCAGATTCTCTGTATGTACACTCATATGTTTTCCATCAGGGAGCAGAATGAATGGGCTTCAGATTCTCTGTATGTACACTAATATGTTTTCCATCAAGGAGCAGAACGAATGGGCTTCAGATTCTCTGTATGTACACTAATATGTTTTCCATCAGGGAGCAACACGAATGGGCTTCAGATTCTCTGTATGTACACTAATATGTTTTCCATCAGGGAGCAACACGAATGGGCTTCAGATTC
>JAOVYW010000040.1:2120878-2133023 GCA_025775045.1 Hiodon tergisus
AGGTGGGCATCTCAGCTCTGCAGATGAAGCCAGCCATGTCAGATCTCCAGGTAAAGGTGGGCATGTCAGCTCTCCAGATGAAGGTGGGCATGTCAGCTCTCCAGATGAAGGTGGGCATGTCAGCTCTCCAGATAAAGGTGGGCATGTCAATTCTCCAGGTAAAGGTGGGCATGTCAATTCTCCAGGTGAAGGTGAACATCTGTGTGAGTTTACTCTGTGTGATATTTACTGCCATAAAAATAAGCTTTAATATAAATGTGAAAAATTACTTCTGAAATTCAAAGGGCTAAAAATGTATCTAATTCATTCCTGTTCTGCCGACTGGAAGCTGTGATAAATGGTTTCTCTGTGTGAAATTCCCCATCCAAGAGACAGTATTAGTTTTTACTTTAATTACCAGCCACAGTAATGTTTCCTATCCATAACTGTCGAGAGAATAGACTGTTACCGAGCAGAGGGTACGGCCTGTTTACTCATCCGTTGGAGACAGAGCCCAAGCCCCAACCTCATCTTCCTCACATCCGTCTCCTCCAGCATCTTTCATTTCAATATTTCAATATTTATGCTTCATTTTTACACGTTGAAAAGTTGAAAGTCATGGTAAGGGCACGTAACTTTGCTGTTGGCTCTCTGTCAGTTAGCGTCCTCCCAGCCTGAGTGCGTTTCTCCCTGCGGTAAGAGAGACGGGCCACGTGAAGGAGCCTGCTGATTTGTCCGTGGCTTCACTCCAGCCCTGACAAGCAGAGAGGGCTGATGGGAGAAAAGCCAGCTCGGGTTTGGGGGTAGTACTAAACTCTCAAACCAAACCACCCGACCCCCTTGCATTAGCTGCTAACGAGCTTTGGCCAGTACTACTTGATTAAAGCAGTAATGGAGATTATACATATACATTTGTGCTGTGCTTATGCGTGTGTTAATGTGTGCTCCCTTCTACAAAGATGAATAGATAAAAAAGAAAGCAGGTCCAAATGAGGTCATTCTCATTTGCATGATGGGATTCATTAGAATATGCTAAGGACAGCAGTGGTGCATTCTGGGCCCAGGTGATGAATTGCTTGCACGTTGCAGAGCTAGCTCCAAGAACGCTTTCGTCACCCTCATTTGCATGCAACTTTATTTATTTATTTACCTATTTACTCTTGGATACTTACAGATATTGCCCCTGCGGACTGGCTGAGCCCTTTGCAATTTAAATGGAGCATTGTGTGAAGGAGAACGGCGAGGTTGTCATTAAATGGCACATGTGAAGCTTCTCAAGGCTGAGCAGGAAGTTGTTCGAAATAAAACAGTCAGGGTGGTGTTTATTGACCTACTTTTTAAAGGTTAGTTTAAAAAGAAGAGGAGCTGAGCTTAATCTCAAATAAAAGATGTAATGGTCTTTTTTCTGCCTTTCTGTAACTTTAAATTCAAATTTACCTGGCCAGAAATAATGGCAGGATTTCCCATAGCAACAAACATAAAACAGGATGTTGAGGGTATTTACACAGACCCCTATGTTTGAATAGATTTTGGCATTTCATATTGGTTCATAGCACAGAAGCTTGAACATTTAACCTCATTCTGTTGCCCACCGCTCTATATTACTAACAGGGGCCGGTGGTGAAGAAGGCCATCAAAAAGAAAGGAAAATCAAATGGATTCTCATCTGCTGTGGATAAAGGTAATCTTGGGAATGGCTTACTCAAGAGTTCTTTTATACTATAGGGATTTTCACATTGAAGCTGCTCTGAAAGACATGGAAGAAATAGGGAAAAAGAGTAAACATACTGAATAAATAATGACTTCTGCTTCGCCAGAATGGTGGTGGTGGTGTCTCTGAACCCTACTCGTTCCTGTCTTCTGGAAATGAACCTGAGCAGTTGGGTTTTTACGCCCGTTTAATCTATTGAGTTCAGCTTGACTAGATGTGACTCCTCCCACACACCATTGGGGGCTTTGAGTCGTAGATATGTTAACGATTGCCCACTACAAATGCTTTCGGATGCAGGCTGTGGTGCTTTTGCCGTAGTCTTCCAGATGATTAAAGTCCAGATGTCTTCTTCACCATCATGTCTGAAGGGCGCTATGCCAGCAGTGTTCTGTCCAAAGTAAAAACAGAGTCTGTACTGAATTAAGTTAAATTCTGAAAAGCTTAAGTTCCTTAGCTCCACAACTTTGCTGACTTTGTGTTTTCAGCATGGACTGAAGACGTCGTTTGAATAACCTTACATGTGGGCAGACAAGTTTTTTTATAATTGTCCGTAATTACAGCATCTCAGACATGCCTTGCTTGCACCATATAATAATAAATCTGCTATATAATCATGAATTTAATCTGTTTTCACGTGCTGTTAGCAGTTGCTTGTGTACCCATATAGCTAGATAACAGAGCAGCAAAGGCACTTATTGATTCCACAAAATAAATTTTTATGTAGACACAGCTGCAATGGGGCTTTGTTACCATTGATTGCAATGGGTGAATTAATTAATTAGCCAACTTGCGTTTCACTTCTTTGTTTTACTTAATCAGTATTTTTCCGTTAGCAATATGATCAGTCTGTATCGTTTCCAATGATAGAGGCTGAGGGCTTCTGTGAATCTATACAAATATCTCACCTTTATGTTGTAAAGCGAGGATATGCAGACCTGATTAAATTAAAAGGCAAGCCAATGTAACAAATGACAATATAATACTAAATTTGTACAGCACACTTTTTAAAAGGCCAGCGCTGCCACAGAAAGATATGCACTTAATTTTTTATAGTGTTTTGGGGGGTGATTCATTTGTATTTGGGACATTTTTAAGCAGGCTAATGATCAGTGGTCCTTTCTAATGATTTAGCAAAACAGCATGTGGGCAAAAAATAAAAAAAATAAAAAATTTCAAAATAACTTTGCTTAAAAAAATGCGTAGTTCAAAATCAGGCTTTGCTGATTAAAATGACGGAAGCGAAGACGTTCTAATCGAATACCTCCTTTTCATGGTGGTAGATTGTATTGTAAGTGCATTCATCACAATCTAATCTATCCATTTGTTATACAGGTGCACAAAACAGATTTGTTTCAGACTATTTTGGATTTGAAGTGAAAAAAAAACCCTCGCTGACACTTCATTCATAAATCTTTTTTGTTTTCGTTTTTTTGCTTTGCTTTATTTGTATTGGAATTAATTGGATTGCATTAATTGGATTGTAAAAAAGCGCGTTTGTTTCTGACAGTGTGTAGGAAGACTGTCAATGATGTCATGCCATTTATGGACTTCCTCGTTTCTGTTCTGCTCCAATTAGCGCCTGGGCATTTGTTTTATTACCACTGCATTTCGGCCTTAAAACAATGATTCTTATGTGCACACATTCTGCTCATAACCATCATCCAGACTTTCAGGGCTGTGGTCTGATAATGTGCTTTGCCTCTCATCTTCAGTGTCATTATAGAGGTAGACAGTGAAGTTT
The DNA here is from genome assembly GCA_025775045.1 of Hiodon tergisus. Taxonomy (NCBI): domain Eukaryota; kingdom Metazoa; phylum Chordata; class Actinopteri; order Hiodontiformes; family Hiodontidae; genus Hiodon; species Hiodon tergisus. The sequence continues at coordinate 2,124,310 of JAOVYW010000040.1, forward strand.
CAGTCAGAATCATAGCCACTGGATTAAATCAGTTACCGCCAGTTTGCGATGAAGAGACATGACCTGCTGTCCACATGGTTCATTTGCTGTGGGTAATGACCGAAGAGTCATCTTCCCTGGGGGCAGTGCTGGCACAGACAGGCAGTGGTCACCCTAAGGCCGCTGTGTACCCGCTGCAGGGACGCTTTTCAAAACAACATTTATATTCACTTCATATATATATGTGTGTGTGTGTGTGTGTGTGTGTGTGTGTGTGTGTGTGTGTGTATATATATAGCTATATATAGCTCAGGGTCAATGTCTGTATGGGGTTTGCGGGTTCATCCCGTGTTACTGCTGTGGATTGTGGATTTCCTCTGGATGCTCCAGTTTCTCTGACTGTCGTCCCCTTTCTGGGTGTCCCCTTCCTGGTGCCCTACGCCTGGGTAGGCTCTGGCACCCTGTAAACAGATTCTCACACAAAGGAAGTGACGCTTGAATTACTCTCACAAAAGCACAAGGTGTGGGTCGTAGAGCCTGTGAGTGATGAGAATCGGAATCAGTCCCTGGCTCAGTTACAGAGAGAGGTTGAACCTTTTTATATTTATTTAAAAAAAGCCTTTTAGTCTAAGTTTGAACTGGTGCACTGAGCACTATCTCAAGTTGTCACTCTAAATTTCGGCATCTATTCAGTCAACCTGTCAGGCTCAGTGAGGATTCTGAGTGACTGACTCAATAGTCGGGTGAAACAGGCTAACTCGGTTTCTGAGTAAAGCTGCAAAAAAGAAAGGGTTTTTTCCTGTTAGAATTCACACATACAGACATGTCTGCATAATGTTATCAGTGATGTCTAGTCTCCTGTGAGTGTTGACAGTGATCGACAAAGAAACACTGTTTTACCTTTTTTTTTTTTTTTTTTTTAAATTGTCAGCTGTGCTTGCAAAGATCAAGTGCTTGGTTTTCCAAAATAGTATCAAATCAATCCCAAGTTTTTCTGACAAGCTGTTAAAAGATTTTCCATTTCCATAAGAGGTTTTCATTGCAAACAGTGACTGTCGGGCTGCTATTGACAGGCACTGAAGTCTGGTTCCATCACAGAAAGACTCCGTGTCTTTGACAGGCCAAAGTAGAACTCCTCGACGCGGCTGCCACCGCCTTCATTACAGAGATGTTTTGGAGTATTAAAAAGTGATACGTCGTCCCTATTTTTAGTTGATCTTAAATTTTTCAGCGATCAAACAAAATGCTCCCATCAAACGTCTGCATAAATGCCTGTGGAGATTCAGCTTCAGAATTCTGGGTAATTTCTGGTAAGTGGCTTGCTCCTTCATCCGTCTTGTAGGATTGTTCAGGTGTTATCGCGTCTCTTGGCTGTGATTAGACGTCCGCCGTTTGGCTGAGAAGTCCAAAGTGTTTATTTTCTCATTTACATTAGACGAACCAAGCCATTCTTATCACCCCTGTCGTGCTTCAGTTCTTCGTACTTGATAAAGAAGCTCAGAAGAATTGATTAATCAATGAATCAGCTCCATATTTTTGTCTGCTGTTTTTCCCTGCAAGGTGGTTTTCCTGGGCCTTGTTTTTATCACAAAGTCAGTGCTGAGGAGGCTTGTTCACCTACCGGAGTAAAAAACTGGGAAAGGAAGAAAGGAAGAGAAAATTGCCCCGAGCTGGTGGCACCCGTTCCATTTGAGCCTGCTGGGGAGTTCACGGGCCGCAGTCCCGCCCCGGCAGGGTGACACATTGCTGTGGCGCGGCGACATGATGCTCAGCGCCCGCCTCGCTAAGTCCTGGAGCTTCTGTGAAGCCCGGAGACGCCGCGCGTTTCTAGATGAGGTCTTCGTGGGTGCTGACCATAAAAAGTTCATCAAAGTAATGAGGCAGGGAGATGGCCGGGCGCTCTTGGGCACGGCACCGCTCGGAAGAACGAGAGGCGTCTCCCGCCGTGATAATAAAGCAGCCGACGGGGGCCGTCATTAGGACGGGCACATGAGGCAGGAGACCCATGTCCAGACCCCTAAACTCTCATTTCTTAGCCTCAGTCAGTGTACCGTGCTAAATGGCCTCCATCTCGGTCAGCGTTTTCTTGCAGAGTGAGGGGGGTACAGGAGAGAAATGTGAGCAAAGAGCTCTTCTGCTCCCTTGTGCAGCTGAATAGATTTCAATTACATTTTTTTGCAATTATATTTGATTATTAATTGCAATACATTTTCTGTATAGTTTCAAACCCCCCGCCCCCCCCATTCCGGAAACTCAGACAACCCCCTCTCCCCAATAACCAGGTGTTAAGAAAACATAACTTGCTCTATGTTCCCTATTCTCCCAGACCAAACTCTAAATAACTCCAGATGAGTCAATATATATAACCAGAGGCTTCTATGAATTGCCGGAAATAAGCTTTTATTGAATATTGACATGTTAATTTTGAAGAAAACCTTCATAAACAGCGTAAGTGAATGTATTCCCCTGCCATATAATGTTTGGATTGCCAGTACTAGGTGATCTACCCAGGTGAAACACGTCGGCGAGTTAGAAGGGGGAATGGTGAATCCAACAATTCTTTTTGTCTATTATGATATTAAAAACCTCCTCCAGGCTGAAAAGGTCTTATTGGTTAAATTTATTGAAAAACTATAGAATGAATGACATTCTATAATATTATTTTATGACAATAATCAGGACAGGACAAACGATGTTGTTACACCCTCTAGGCAGAGAGAGTGAAATATTCACGTGACGGCATTGACGGCCAAGAAATAAAGGCCGTGGAAGATGAGCTTGTTTGAATAAATGTGCGGCACTTGGCCTCCTGCTTGCCATTTATTTCAGGAGTCCAATCCCAAGCTTCCAGTGCCATGGCCAGTCGCGCCATCACATGCCTGGATCAATTCCCAGCTCAAGATGAAAATCTTACAACATGCCAGTTTGATTTGCAGCCCTCCCTATCAAAGAAGGCTAATTAAAATAATTTTTTTTGCATATGCCATGTCTTTCATGTAGATATGGAAATTGAGTCTATTGCCTTTCAGCATTTAGTAATTAAGTTTATGAAGGACAGCTGTAATACATCATTAACAGGGATGTTTGCAAGCCCCTTTTACGCTGCAGCTTAAACACACGTAACACTGTAGCGTTTTGAGGGAAATCTTTTTTTGCAATAAACATGGTTTTTATTTATTTATATAAGTATTCACTGAGTGTGCTTTGCGGATGTGCATTGTGTTGATGTGTTTTGTGCTGATGTTGTGTACTGACGTTGGTTGCATTAATGTGTGCTGTGTTGATGTTTGCTGTGTTGTGTGCTGACGTTGGTTGCGTTGATGTGTGCTGTGTTGTGTGCTGACGTTGGTTGTGTTGATTTGTGCTGTTTTGAGTGCTGACGTTGGTTGCCGTGAAGTGTTTGCTGTGTTGTGTGTTGACGTTGGTTGCGTTGATGTGTGCTGTGTTGTGTGCTGACGTTGGTTGCGTTGATGTGTGCTGACGTTAGTTGCGTTGATATGTGCTGTGTTGTGTGCTGTCGTTGGTTGCATTGATGTGTGCTGTGTTGTGTGCTGACATTGGCTGCGTTGATGTGTGCTGTTTTGAGTGCTGACGTTGGTTGCGTTGATGTGTGCTGTGTCGTGTGCTGATGTTGCTTGCGTTGATTTGTGCTGTTTTGAGTGCTGACGTTAGTTGCCGTGAAGTGTTTGCTGTGTTGTGTGCTGACGTTGGTTGCGTTGATGTGTGCTGACGTTGGTTGCGTTGATGTGTGCTGACGTTGGTTGCGTTGATGTTTGCTGTGTTGTGTGCTGATGTTGCTTGCGTTGATGTGTGCTGTGTTGTGTGCTGACGTTGGTTGCGTTGATATGTGCTGTGTTGTGTGCTGTCGTTGGTTGCGTTGATGTGTGCTGTGTTGTGTGCTGACGTTGGTTGCCGTGAAGTGTTTGCTGTGTTGTGTGCTGACGTTGGTTGCGTTGATATGTGCTGTGTTGTGTGTTGACGTTGGTTGCATTAATGTGTGCTGTTTTGAGTGCTGATGTTGGTTGCGTTGATGTGTGCTGTGTTGAGTGTGTTGTGGCAATGAGAGCTGTGGTTGGTGTGAGCAATATGTCAGTGACTGTTGTATTTTGTGTGTCCAGCAGTTTGTGTTTTGCTGTGGTCGGTTCTTGTATGTCGTATGGTGTGATCACACTGTGCTGGGTCAGTGTGGGTTGTGTCGGCGAACACTGTCGTTGGATTGTGCTGAGGTCATTGTGTTGTGTGGTCAGAGTGCTTTGTGGTGCTGCATGGTGTGTCGGGGATTGTTGTGGTTGGGAGGCCGTGGTCCGGAGTGCTGTGTCTGTTTGCTCAGTGTTGATAACCGTGGAGTGGTCAGAGTGGGTGAAGAGAGGTGTTGTGTGTGTGTGTGTGTGTGTGTGTGTGTCTCACTGCTGCTTGTCTGTCTTTGACTCTGATGTGTGAAAGCAATGTTTTTCAGATGAAAGGCAGAGCCGGTTGCCTGGGCTTTCACATTATTGTAATGAACATCAGTCAGCCTCAAGTCCCACCGGCTCCACGCTCATTTTTAATTATTTTTATTTTGCTTACTAATTTATTCTTGTCTTTCATGAACATGGCCGGTATCCATTGCTTAGACATCTGTGGTGGATATGATGCTTTGGTTTGAAAGATGAGTCTTGGTCTTTTGTGCAGATGTGCAGCCAAGAAACAATTGCCCAGATGATTGTGAAACAATGGGGATGTTACAATGGGGATGTTACAATGTGGATGTTACAATGTGGACATTACAGTGAGGATGTTACAATGTGGACGTTACAATGTGGACGTTACAATGTGGACGTTACAATGTGAACATTACAATGTGGTCGTTACAATAAGGATGTTACAATGTGGACGTTACAACGTGGACGTTACAATAAGGATGTTACAATGTGGATGTTGCAGTGATGTTTAGCTGAGTCCAGTTAAACTGCACCTTTTCACGTCATGCTTCCAACAGAGATGTCTAAACCGGACAGGTGCATGCTGGCTCCACAGGCTCCCAGTCTGGTTCAAGGCCTTCTAGCCTGATTGACAGGCACGGCGTTTTTTGGGCTGGTACACCTCGGAGTCATTCTTGACCTTTATTAGAGCCTCCATCAGGTGCTGATTGTGAAGGCCCAACAACCGAACAATGTGATTGAAGCAAGGCTGCCCGCGCAGACTGCCGCTGCCGCTCGTGATAGGCAACGCCTGCGCGTCGTAAAAGCTGGAAACCAGGGCTATAGCAGGAGTTGGCTTGACAGAGCTGAAGAAAAACCTCATTAAGGTATTTATTTTTTTGGCTTCCTCACCTCAACCTGCAAGTCATAAAGCGAACAGCGGAAGCTGTCAGCAGTCCGCCTTAAATGACGACGTGAGCTGTAGTGTCCTGACTAACGACTGCTCCTCCAGAACATTGATTAAAAGGCTGTGTGGCCCATCAATCTTTTCCTTTAGTACCAACCATCAACAAAAGGTAAATATGAAACATGGACGAAGAAAGCCTGAAGTGGTAAAAATTAATGGGTAAATCAGCGAATAAATACGCTGTATAAACGGATACCCTACGAGTAAGACTGTAATAAATTACCTGGCTAATGCAACAGATGTGGGCAATATTTGATTTGATTGATAATCATGTGGCTCATCATCGGGCTCACTATATGGACGCGCCGGATTTTGACAGCAGATGTTTTACATCATATGTGTTAGAGTCTGGGCAAGATTGGGCAAGTTTACCGCATTTTGAGACATAGATTCTCCTAAGGCTGCACGTTGTACATCGATACTTTCTAGGTTGTTTGTTTCTTAATAATGAGTTGGGGTTTTGAACTTCTGTGGTGTGCCTAAAAGTAGCATCAAGTGTGTAGGATTAAAAATTTCAATCAAAATTTCTGTCCGCTTTTGTATTTAAAGTGAACAACCAGGCACAGATTCATACAGACATTTTTACCGCTGTACAAAAACCAACACGACTCTGCAAATTTTTTAACTACATCAGCCCAGACTGCCCATCCTTAACGTTTATGTTGCTCTGCTTCTTGTGCTGATACAGTGGGGTACGTGCTGTGGTCCATGTGCTGTGGATTACATGCTGAATGATTAATTCCCTGAAGTTTAGGACTCAGGTTTGTCCCTTTTTTTCCCCACAAATTTTTTTTCACATGGTAAAAAATGAACCAAAGTAAATTACCCAGTGATTTCCTGCAAACGACAGTGTTGTGGCTTTAATGCGCTATTGAGCTGGGCCTGTCCAAGTCTGTTATAAGTTAACTGGATAAACTGTGACAATGAAATTAATAATGCAGATTGTTTATGAATGCCTAGGCTTCATGATTTGACTGATGTATGCAAAGATGGTAATTTATTGAAAGTAAATTCATGTAATTGTGCCTGGGAATTTGATGAACCAAAAGAAGGTGTCAGCGTGGTTTCCATCACGATTAGAAGAAGTAAAAAAAAATTTTAGATAAAATTTTAATTTGTATAAAGGAGTGCAAACAATGGTGATATCTTTCTATTTCGTAAGGACTATGACTGTTTGTTGACTGTGTATTAAATGAATGTGGACGATTAGTATACAGTAAATTTTCCAACAATCTTTTGTGTTGTCCGTTTGTGTGGTTTACTGTTATCCAGCTTGTTTTTAAAGTTCAAATGATTATTTGAACCTAAAAGATATAGTAATTAAAACATTGAGTATACTGTGTTGGTTCAACAGAGGGTGAGTGGAAATTAGGATACATGATTAGAATATGATTATCCTAATAATCTGGCAGGCAGATTATTATTGTTAATAGTGATGGGAAATTTCTGCAATTTCTTTGGTGGTGGACAATTGACCCATTGATTAATGTGGCTGAGTGGAAGTCAGCAGGACCCATCTTATGTCCGGGGGTCCAGTGGGAAGAGAATCTGTGTTCTGCCCCTTTATGACCAGCCTGCCTGACATTCAGTGCCTGCCTGACATTCAGTGCCTGTCTGCTGATTATCAGTAGTTCTCAGCAGTGTAATAAGTACAGCTGGAGGCAATAGTTTAATTTGCCACAACAAAAAAAGCTGCTGGTTATTTTAGAAGTGCCCTGTCCCAGAGAGGGGAGCGTTGAGGTAAGTCTGGAGCTCGGCTAAACCTGAACTAAGGATTGTTTAAAAGATCAGTGTTTTTGAGTGTTTTTTGGGATTTTGACCAGTTTTGTTGGAGAGCCTGACTGTATGTAGAGCTGTTTTTGTAGGAGACGTGTTTTAGAGTAACAACCTTTTTGACTCTGGCTTTTGTCTCATCCTTTCAGTACCTCTGCCTGGAAACTTCTTTAAAATACTTTCTTTGTTTGGTGTTTTTTTTATTGCAGTCCGGCGGGGAGGGGGCGGGGTTACTCCTACCACAGAGGACTGCCGTCTGCTGATAGAGTATCCCGTAGAACAGCTCCCTGCTGTCCGGAGTTGGACCTCAAACTCGTTTCCACTGCTAAGAGCTGCAGGATCGCAGTTCCCATTACTGTATGACCGCGCAGTCACGGTAACCGACACATTTCCTCTTAGACATTCCCACTCAGTGACTTTGGATGCGTTACCGGAAATGTCTTCATCCTCAGCTGCCTGATTGAAAAGAGATGTTTTTCTCCTTTTCAGTGCAGTGTTAGTTTGAAAGGAAACATTTTCACCCCCTTGTCAGATATTTCACTCCGCTGTCAGCCCAAATCTCGTACGTGATGAAATGAAGTTGTGAGCTTCTGGTGACACCCGAGAATGAAACATTAGATGTCTACAACCTGCAAACAAACCATTCCCAGAAACCCAAATGTTTTTCACGTTTCTGAACTCATCAAAATTGATATTTTTTAAAAACATGACAAGAGGCTTCAAATATTAATAAAATGCGCCATATGCTCTGTTGAAATATACATTCATTAATCATATTAATTGTGTCAGTCATTAATTAACATTTGCTAAAAGAAGAAGCATTTGATGTCAGACATGAGTATTGGGGATCTAGGAAATAGCGGAGGCTGTTTTTAAACTGTTTATATCTGTATGTGTGAAAGAGAGAGAGAGTGTGAGTGTGGGATAGACAGAAAAGAGAGTGTGTGTGAGTGTGTTTGAGAGAAAGAAGAGAGAGTGTGTGTGTGAGAGAGAGAGAGTGTGTGTGTGAGAGAAAGAGAGAGAGTGTGTGTGAGAGAAAGAAGAGTGTGTGTGAGTGTGAGAGAAAGAGAGAGAGAGTGTGTGTGAGAGAAAGAAGTGTGTGTGTGTGAAAGAAGAGTGTGTGTGTGTGAGAGAAAAAGAGAGTGTGTGTGTGAGAGAAAGGAGAGAGAGAGTGTGTGTGTGTGAGAGAAAGAAGAGTGTGTGTGAGTGTGAGAGAAAGAAGAGAGAGTGTGTGAGAGTAAGAGAGTGTGTGTGAGAGAAAGAAGAGTGTGTGTGAGAGAAAGAAGAGTGTGTGTGAGTGTGTGAGAGAAAGAAGAGAGAGTGTGTGTGAGAGAAAGAAGAGAGTGTGTGTGTGAGAGAAAGAGAGAGAGTGTGTGTGTGTGAGAGAAAGAGAGAGAGTGTGTGTGTGTGTGAGAGAAAGAAGAGAGGGTGTGTGTGTGAGAGAGAAAGAGAGAGTGTGTGTGTGAGAGAGAAAGAGAGAGTGTGTGTGTGAGAGAAAGAAGAGAGAGAGTGTGTGTGTGAGAGAAAGAAGAGTGTGTGTGAGTGTGAGAGAAAGAAGAGAGAGTGTGTGTGAGAGAGAAAGAAGAGTGTGTGTG
>JAOVYW010000040.1:2201052-2213605 GCA_025775045.1 Hiodon tergisus
GAGTATGCGGCGTTTGAGCAGTGTGTAGGGTCGAAGCTGTGTGTAGGGTTTTAGAAGTGAGTAAGGTTTGAGGAGTAAGCGGCGTTTGAGCAGTGTGTAGGGTTGGAGCAGTGTGTTAGGTTTTAGGAGTCTGCAGGATTAGAGCCGCGTGGTTAGAGGATTTTGTAAGGTTGGAGCAGTGTGCAGGGTTGGATGAGTATTTGGGTTTCGAGGAGCGTTCAGGTTTTGAAGAGTGTGAAGGAGTTGAGAAGTGTTCAGGGTTTGAAGAGTGTGAAGGTTGGAGGAGTGTGTAGGGTTGGAACAGTTTTCAAGGCTGGGGGAGTATTTGGGTTTTGAGGAGTGTTTAGGTTTTAGGAGTATTCATAAGATGTGTCAAAAAACCCATACATGTATGTAGGACGTGCTCAGTCCGCGAGGCATTTGGAGAGGGTTCACGCCTTTTATTTGGCTTTATAACAAACTTAAATATTTCACCAACAAACAAACAACTAAACAAAAACCTCCCTTATCAGGAAAAACCAAACCAAAGTTTGTTAAATAACAAAACCACAACAGTGTCAATATACCCAGCCTTTTTCAGTTCGACTTCCTTCATCCATCTTTAAAGGGCCTGGGATTGTTGGCACAATTACCATCAGTGGAACCACACTCAGGTGCACAACGAGGTTAGAGGAAGTGGCCCTCCCTCTCAGTGTTGCTGTCCTTAAGTTCTCTCTTAAGGGCGTGGCCCTCCCTCTCAATGTTGCTGTCCTTGAATCTTTCTCCCGGCTTGAGGGCGTGGCTGCCAGCTGTGTGCCACACTCTAGAACTTTGTAAAGAAGGAAAATATATAAATGTGACTGATTTTTGAGAAATATGAACACCAATCATCCCAATATTCCCAGTTTGAAGTCAATGTCGTTCAAGCTGAAATAGACAAAAGCAAAGTGCCGTTTTTCAATCCAGCCAAAGCACACATTTAGACTATGATATTATTATTATTATTTCAATTATTTTAGCCATTTGTTTTCCTTTTGAAGGCTAAATTCCGATAAAATATGGCAGGCTAACCACCAGTGGTAAAGCACTGTCCAACTTTACAAGAGCAATACTGTGTCTGTTCAAGGTGAATTTGACCCTTGCAGCTTCAATTCAATTAAATCAGCAAAGGAAAAAATACAAAATATTTATTTTTACCAGAACAATTTAACAAATCAGCTTCATTATCCCCAGTCCACAACAACTTTTTTTACACTTCTTAATTACTCTCTTCTAGAATATGATGGCTTGTTTAAATATGGAAAATAAATTGCCTTTTTCTTTTAGTTTCTGATGTTATGCTGCCTTAATTTTATTAGTTTTTTTTTTCCGTATTAGCATCCAGGCACGTGGCGCATAGCTGGACTGATTATGAGGCGGGATTTTGTGGTCTAATGATGTTTGGTCACATTTCAAATGGTGTTTGAAATCAGATTTTGGTTTATCAATGGTTAGATTTGTTTGAGATAATAAAGTAGATTTTTTGGTCGTTTTGGAAAGACACACAATGTGTTACAAATAGTCACCACCATAGTTATTTTTGAAGCTAGAGGACAAAACTGCAATTCATGGCACTACCTTAATTTGAATTACACTCTGGGTCACACACAAGGTCACACAAGGTGAACTGATTGGAAAAAAAATTCATACAAACACATTAACTTCTCCGAAGACACCTGCAGTGAGCTATCAGCTGGAGGTGGGCAGATCCTCCAACACGTATGAATCATTGAGTATATCCAACAGACGTAAAACTCAAAACATCAGAAACAAAATGTAACAAACCCTTAAAAAAAACCCAACAAATCCCACATCACCTCAAACCTATATCTCAACACAGTTTAGCACGTGCAAACTCCGACAGATGGGATGGAGGAGGCACATATCTCATGTCTCTGTGTCTGGGGTGGATATTAATGCACCGATATTTGCCAAATGTTTCTTGTTGTTCCTAATTTTTTTAGTCCTGATCCGTGCCATTTATAGACACAGTGTTAACATTACTGGAGGACAACAGTTGGATCACATGGGTCCTCATCACCGAGAACCGGACTAGGGGAGAGACGCTGCTCCCACCACCAGAGAGAGCAGGGCTAGGGGAGAGACGCTGCTCCCACCACCAGAGAGAGCAGGGCTAGGGGAGAGACGCTGCTCCCACCACCAGAGAGAAGAGGGCTAGGGGAGAGACGCTAATCCCATCACCAAACAGAGCAGAGCTAGAGGAGAGACTGAGGATTGGAGGTGAGAATTTATCCAGGACTGAGGGGATGGAGGGATGGAGGAGCTGCTTACAAACTCTTCAGATTGTTTTTGGCAGCAGTGGGCCAAGGAATCAATCAGTCCATCTGGGTAAAATCACAAGCTGACTCCAATATTGCTAAATATTTATACTGTCAAATACACACAGACGCACAGATGAAAAGAGGTATTCATTAGGAATTCTCCGGCTTGTCAGTTTAAAGATTGAGATTAGAGCAAGCCTCCCACCACGGTAAGGAAAGCGTTGACAAAGTTCTATATTTAGCCATATCTGAGTGATACATATCATCATATTGCCTCATTGAGGTAAATAGAGAATAAATATTGTCAGGATGATCTAGAGGTGATATAAACAGATCTGCGCCGCAGTGTATATTAGCATCCGATGTGCCTGATTATTCCTCCACCATTGTGACGCTCTCCGTATGTGCTTAGCCAAGGCTTGCTCATTTTTAATTACACTTAAGCACAGCCTAATATTTTATTCATATCCACCCGGGAGCAGGATACCATTTCCAAGTCAATTTTCTCTACACTCTCTGTACTGAGGTTTACGGTAATCTTACCTCACTGTGGTATCAGAGCAGTGCTTACTTTCCCTCTTCCTAAACAATGTTCTGTTTTAAAAAGAGACCTTTCGCACTGTGGATATGCGCAGCAGTTCACTTAAGTTTCAGTGAATACGTGTTAACTCTTTGACTTGGAGTTAATTAATCCTGAGATGCAGTCTGGAAGGAGCACCGATGGACAGCTTGCTGGTGACTTATTTTATGATTGACGACAGCTTTTATGTGACAAGGAAGTTCCAATTATTGACACACTGTGTGTCTGTCCTCTTGAATTTTTTCAGGAAACCATTCCTTTGTGGATGTAAACACACTAGGGGAGAAATACATAACTTTTTGGTTAATTACACGAGATAATTTAATTTTGATTAATAATTAACATCTCTTTTCCTAACTAAATATCCATAATTAATCAGCAAATCAGAGAGAGAGACTAATTAACTTCAAACCCAAACCTGACCACTTAATCCATCTAACAACCTGACATTGCTAATTACTGAAGTAATCAAAGTTCCACCTCGAGGGATTTGATGGAGGGGTTTATAAATGTGCTGGAACACGCTGCTCCTTCACATCCTTGTGATGGCTCCATTTCTTGCACCAAGGAGGGACAGAGTTTGAGTTCCTGCCCCTGCAATAAATCCACACTGTCATTCAGCTTACATTTGTTTTTTCTGGGAATACAATGGGGGGAATGTAATTGTGCAAAATTAAAGATACACAATAAACAGACTATTGTTTTAAATAAATAAATAAATGCCTGTTTCCCCCCCCCCCCCCCCCCGACATACAAGGGCCAACTAAAGAAACCAGCAGCTGGTTAAACCATTGCCTCCAGCAGTACAAATCACTCAGCTGAGGACTGCAGGCAGGCACTGAATGTCAGGCTGGCTGGTCTTAAAGGGGCAGAACACAGATTCCCTCCCCATTTCTGTACCACATTGGGAAGACAGAGAGAGCTGTCAAACTGCCATCAAAGAAATATGCAATTTTATTAACAAAAAGGCAAGTGACGGAATTTCCGCTTGTGTTCGAGCAGATGCTGGCTCAAGAAATATCAATGGGAGCACTGAACACCAGCAACTAATGTTCATGTGTTTGTGCCAGCCGAGCCGCCTGAACACAGATGTCAACTGTAACCTCATGTTCATTAACCTGGATGGAGACCTCCATCTTTATGCATCTTTAATCTGACATCTAGACATTAGGCATTACTTTCTAGCTAAAGTTTTAACTTGCATGAGTTTAAGATAAAAAATACAATAAACAATTAAAACTCCTGATTAAGGATTTCATATACATATATAATTTACAACTTCAGATTTAAGATTTCCATTAAGTATAACTTACTTTCAATTTTAGATTTAAATATATAACTTGGATTTTGGATATAAGTTTAATATATATTTTCACATATTTGGGATTTGGGATTTATTACAAAATATGTTTAGTTGGTAAGATAAAAAAAATGTGGATATTATAAATACAATTTTGTTATAAGTGAAATGCAGTCACATCCTAAATCTGGGTTTTAAAAAAACAGGTATTTAAGTTGCACATTTAACTCTTACATTTGGCACACAATAGTATGGTACCTGAGGGGAACAATCTTTGAGGGGATTTTAAGCATGCTCTAAATTTGCAGTTTCCGGTTGCGGTCCAAAACGAACACATTTCAGGTTGGGCCTGGGTTTTGATAACCTTTGTACGTCCCCTGGAGTTTGTGGATATGGATCATATAACGTGTATATTTAAAAGACAATTACGGCCTTGGACCGGCAGTGTAAGGAGCAACAAAGGACAGATCTCCCCATATCCAGGGAGTCGCTGACGGCAGTACTTTCCACACTGATGGGTTATCTGTAGCATTGTGCAATTATCAACTAGCCCCTATCCTGGGTCAACAAGGTTGTGGGTAACGGAGGAGTCAAGAGTTGACGGCATGGCATGATGGTCTCACTTGACTGTGAACAAGGCCATTTATAGGGTGTAGAAATGCCTTAAACATGTGTGTTGGGAAAAAAAAACACCCGCTAAATGAACTGTCATCAAAATGAGATTAAATGAAGACAGGGGACACTGTCCTGTAGAATGTCAGCAGCGAGTGAGGTCACAGAAATGAGGGGTGGTGTTGGAACTGTATCAAGACAGGGTGCTCTCAACATCAAATGGGTAATTTTTCCACAAAGTGGAAACTACAGTCTGCTTGCCACTTTTAATGCTTTCGTGAAAAAATAGTCAACCTATCTAACCCTCAGTTATTTATATTAAGCACATCTTTCACAAAATAATCAGCAATTTTCCCAGAAATCACTCCTGTTATTTATGGAGCTCTCCCATCTTGTAAACACTACCCAGCCAAACCAATTATTAATGGACCCAATTTTGCAGCAATGTTCATCTTCTCTGACAGCGACTGGTAATAAAGCAAACAGAATGAATCTGTAGCTTTTTGTAGCCCGAGCGCTCATGTACACTAATGAATATGAAAGTTACGATGATGTTCTTTTTTTTTGGTCAGTATATGGCTTTGTGTTGATCAATGTCCACTCATCGTTACCCACCGTTCTAGAATAGTCTGAAGCAATAGAGATACTAAGAATTAGGTATATAGGTAAATAGATAGGTATTCAAATTTATTTTTTCATTACTCATAATTTGGAGGGGAGGTAATCATACGTAATCATACGTAATCAAGTATGAAACCAAAAGGGTTTTTTTGTCTTTCTAAACACAACTGACTCCTGCCCTATGAAAGTTATGTTAAATGTCTCTTGTGTGTGCCCAATCGATATCTCCACAGGTAGTAAATCAAAAACAAAAAAGGGGAGCTTTTATGTTTTCAAAATAAAGTGCAGGTATACGCATTCCACTATAGGAATCTAGCATATGTATGGAATTGGAGGTTACATACATGAATGTATCTTTTTATGGTCATATCCAACTGGATGAATGGCCACATTGTCAGGAGACTGTGTGTACAAGAGTGGCTGCTACTGTACATACAGTATTTCCACAGGAAAAGATGAGTTCAGCTTGTGTTCCTGCTAGCTTCCAGCATGTTCCATCAGAATTGCATTTTGCCAGATGTTCCCTGTTTGGCTGGAGAGAGCATTCTAGCCAGATAAACCCCCAGCTCTGCTGTCTCTTCATCACGGCATTGTGACACCAGCTATATACAATGCAGAGCCGAGGTATGTTAAAATAGCGTTTCAAGGAGGTTTGGTCAGATTTTTCCACAGCAGCTGCCCTCATTCTATAAGCTCTCGCTAACTTTAAACACTTTAAAATGGCTGCCATGCTGTGGTCTGAAGGCACAGAGTGTTGTTTTTTTTTAAAGAGCTGAATGAATAGTGCCGTGCTGTGCCACTTTCCATTGATAAGGTCAGAGCCTACTGTTTCCTATGGCAGCTCCCACAGGCTGTTAGGATGTTTGAATCGTTGAAGAGCAGTAATTAGCTCAGTAATGACCTCAAGGCCGTAGTGGAGACCCGAGAGAAGAGGACAATGATGTGGAACGGAGCGCGGTGACTGTGCTTGATGGGGTGCATGCTGGGAGGAACAGCATCCTTTGCTACCCGGTTTGTGATTATTTACAGAGATCTGAACGTCTGTCACACAATCACACATCGTAAAATACTACTCATTCCATATTTTACCTAGAAAAACCTTTTAGCTTTTCTAAAGACAACCAAAAAAAAAGCATATAATGATGTCACATGAGATTTCACCCTTTGGGTAAACCTGCTTATTTTTGCTGTTCCGGAAAGATCTTCACGCCCTCATGTCTGTCACCCAGGAGCGTGTCCTTGAGACACCACTTCTATTTAAGTGTCAATTCTTATTTAATTGGACGTGTTGTCACTGGCCAGGGTTCCACATGTGATCCATGGGTATGGTTATGGCTCTACCAAATGAAATTAGAATACATTTTGTCCATGATACTGGAATCTCAGTGGAGGTGCGTGACCTCCTGGGACACCCAATCCCACCCACCCCAGTGGATAGGGTATCCCACCCTTGGCGGGGGACTGGGATTAGCCGCTATTGGCCTGGATACAAAGCCAGACACTTTGCTCTACTTAGCGCTGTCACCTTCAAACCCCGAAAAGGGTAACATGTGCTTCTCTCCCCTTCTTAGAGCACTAGAAGGAGCAGGGTTGAGTAACACACAGTGGAATTGGGTCTTTTGGAAGAACGCAGAAGGTGGCAGCCTGTGCTGACGAGAGTTCACGCCTGGTCCTTTCATCAGCCTGATGGAGAGCGCACATTCATTTCCTGTAATAACAATAATTCATATTTAATGCCCAGGAAAATTATATCAAATTCCCAGTGTTAAAAACCTAAATGTATCACATTGAAATACAGTGGAGTCATGCAGAGGTAAGGGAAGATTAACGTGTTTTAACGTGTGCCAAAATACATGTGCATGAAATAACTTTTATGTGTACAATTTGTTGTAAAGTTGAAGTGCCTTTTTTCCCTACTATATTTAAAAAAATGTGTCAACGAGAGACATCCTTCCTGTTTGCTGGATGGGGTCAGGATGTGTCAGGCCATCTTTAGGCAAACATTTCAATGAAATGGATCTTCTTGTTGTTCTCTACTCCACACCCCCCCCCCCCCCTCAAGAAACCATCACATCAGCCCAAAATGTGAAATCTGGTTTCAGGGCATTGGAGTTAGGAAGCTAATTTCTCTAATTGATTTTAAAGTGCTGTGGGCCAGCGGTCTGGATGTGCCTTCACAAACTAATTGAGCAGCAAGGTGATCCTAACGGCATCTTGACATTTACGTCTGTTATTTAGACTTTACCAGCAGTTCTAATTACACTGAATGCATTTCCACACCTGTATTTTCTGTGACACTGTTGTGGGTCGTAGAAAACTGAAAAAAGTAATTTACTACTTGAAGTTTTGTTACCAATGAATTTGGTAACAATAACAATAGCAACATAATAATAACAATAAGAATAATTCTATTGATAACAACGTTCTCATGAAAACCTTTAACTTCCATCAGCCTTCATAGATCAGTGAGGTGTTATGTGTAGCATTTTATTGGTCGTGGAGAGAAACTGTTCAGTTTATGATCAGTTTTGATGTTCATACTAATAAATATTGTTTAAAGCTGACGACACCAAGGAAACGCTGCCTACCCAACTCTATTAGTTAGTTTACTCTGAATGTATTCATCATGAATTGTCTCTCCCCTGAATCTGGTTTCCTTCATGGACTGATTTGAGGAATGATGTTTTTATGCTCTCATACAAAAACATATTGAAATATATCGAAACATATTTTTAAAACAGTAGTTTTTCGGCTTTGCTTGTGGTTCAGACTGCATAAATATGAAATGGTGGAAACTTCTGAAAAAATTCAGATTTGAAGTAGTTGGGTTGGGGACGGATTAAGTAATAATAAAATAGCAATGAAACACAGATAACCAGTAATAAAAAGAACAATAGTTAAAGACAAGTTAACAGAAATACATCTTTAAAAGGGATTTAAAAGAAGACGCAGGTTGTGTGCTCTAATCTCTTCAGGAAAACTGAATCTAGGAGCCTGAAATGAAAATTCTCTGGATTTTAGCCTGGAATCTGGAACAGTCTGGAGAGACCCCTTCGGTAAGGGGTTAAAAGCTCAGTGATGTAATCAGGGGCTATTCCAAATCTAGCCTGATAAGTGATTAATTCAATTTTAAAATCAACTCTAAAAATAATTGGAGACTCAAGGATTGGGATAATGTGTGTTCTTGTTATTCTTAGTGTGAAGCCTTGCTACTGAATTTTGCTTGGACAGGTATATAGTGAAAAAAGGGGTACAGCAGTGATTAAATAAAAGCATTAATTACCTTCTCAGTACTTCACAAAGATAAACATGACCTAATTCTACAAGTACAGTATTTCTCTTCTGGTTGTAGAATAATTTTTTAGTGTGTAGCTCAGACTTGTAAAGCAGTATTACACCTACGTTCCTGCAGGCTGGCTATGTTTTGGAGGTAAGGGAGCCCTGATTACCATAGATTAGTTCAGTTTCCTGTTTGGGACTAAGAATTAGATCTGATTTATCCCTGTTTAGCTGTTTAGTTGTAGAAATGTTGGCCCATTCTTGTCATTTAGAGAGTCATGCAAAACATCTAACCTTCACGACTCAAGATAAAATCGACAAGTACAGCTGCGTATCATCAATGTTAAAGTGAAAAGAGATGTTATTTGATATGACTGGGAGGAAGCAAAATATACAGAAAACAAAATTGGCCCCAAAATTGACCCTTGAGGGACCCCAAAATATATTGGAGTAGGGCTAGACACAAAATCACCAATACAAGTTGAAAATTGTCTGTCTGAAAGATAAGATAAAAACCAGTGTAGAGGGACACCCATCCGTTGCTAAGGTGATCAATTAGAATGACATGATCAACAGAATCAAAGGCCACACTGAGGTCTGATAAAACCAGTTTAGAGGCTTTTGCATTCATATGAAGGTCATTGGTTACTTTAAGAAGGGTCGATTCAGTGCTGTGCACAGAACGAAAGTCAGAATAGAACTTTTCAAAAGGGTTATTTCTACTCATAAAGGACAACAATTGCTTTGAGACCACCTTCTCTAGACTCTTCTAAAGAACAACTTTGAGATTGTTCTATAGCTATTTAGGACGGTGGTATCAAGGTTAGCCCTCTCTAGAAGGGGCTGTTGCACATTTAAAATAGGAAGGAACTGACCCTGTAGCTAAAGAGCTGTTAAAAAATGAGAGAATATCAGAATATGCAATTTCCAAAACCTCCTTCAGGAGCAAAGTTGGAATAACTGCCATAGGACTAGTGGACAAATTCATGCAAACCATGATCTCCCTGAGATCCTCTGCTGACATGGACTCAAAATCATTCAACCCTTCTATGTTCTCGAAGACAACATTAACAAAACAATATGAGCAGGAGGAGAAATCTGATTTCTGATATTGATAATCTTGTTAATAAAAATTACAGAGTATCTGAATGACGGATTAACAATTCAATAAATTGTATTCAATAGAACTTTTTTCCAGATATCAGATTAGTAACATGCTGTCATCTTCATCTGTATAATTGAAATTATCTGTTAAATCCTGTAGTGAACTTTCAATTTAGAAGCTTACATTCAGCTGTTTTATATTCCCTTTTTTAATGTTTAATGTTTAACGAACAAAGTCATTTAGCCTGGGGGGTTGTTTTATTTCTGAACGGTGCAACAGTATTAGGGGTAACCAGGCATAAACAGTTACTAAACTACTAAGTGCCTCCTCAGTTTGCTGTGAATGGGCATGCTCTGAACGGGATCAGTTAATGAGTTGTTGATGAGGGAATGACCAGAGCGGCCTTGGATAGGGACAGGGAGCTGGACGTCAGAATGAATGCTGAGATGATCAGAGACACAGAAGTCCTTCTGTAGAACTTTGCTTAAGTTTAGGTCAAGAGTCAGTGCAAGATCTGGGGTATAGCCGGGTAATGAGATGACCCTGAAGCACATTGCACAAGGTTGAAATATTAAACCAGATTGAGAAACTCCTGTGCAAATGCATTTGCGGGAATGTCACCACGTATATTAAAGTCATCCAGAATTAGTATCCTATGATATTTCAATATGCCATTGATGATAATAAGTCATGAATCTGAGTAATAAACCTGTCGGAGGACAATACACCGTGGCACATGGGTGTATGGGAAGCTGAATATACACAAGATAAATACACAAGTAAGCAGTTCAAATATTGAGACAGGATTACACTACAAATTTTTCCTATGAATTACAGCTAATCCACCACCTGGACACTCTCCTTGGGTTTTCTAATATGACTGTAGTGAAAGTTTCAATCATGATGACATTAAAAATGAGAGTGAAATCTATTCATTCTGCTAGGAAAAGTAATGGATCGACTAGTTAAAGGGATGGTTTTGTAATGATTTGATGGGGAACCGACACAGGAAACTATTGACAAATTTGCTTTTCTGATTGGGCAGTGAGTGTCGGTTCACTCATGTTTAAGTGCTGGGCTATCTGTGCCTACACCCCCCGGGGAGACACTGTATGCACTCTAGACCTATCATCAACAGGTGAAACATTTCTGACATCAGAGTCACCGATTAAAAGGATTTTATTTAATTCCAAGGGTGAAATTCACCTGGTCCTCAGACGATTAAGTTAAAATCGGTATGGAGCGGTTCTAGGTCTTGAGTTGTGATCAGTTTAACATGTGCAATACCTTTCTGTCTGTTTTGAGTTGTGGGGGGAAATGAACATTCCCCGCTTTCACTTCCACACTCAAGTTGCCAGGACTTTTCAGACTTTTCCTGCATTCATTTTCCTGTCAGACTTTTTTGGCATTCCCTGCCTTGCCATTCTCTTGCGCCATCTCCCATTTTAATGAGCATCACATTAAAAAACAGGAATTAGCAGTTGCCACGGTGACAAGCACACCGTGTCCCCTGTGATATTTACACACAGTATCTATACTCAGATAGTGCGATCCTTCTAATGAAGGCATTGTTCCACCGTGCTTTCTCATTGGTTCCCGTCAGGCATCTCTGCAGACCTGCCATAAACATACCTGCGCTTGCAGTGATGGTGTCTCACTCCTTTTACTAAATGCCGGACACGTTTGCGTTGAAATTCAAAGGGCTGAAACAGGGCTAGCAGTGAATCCACTTGAGCTGAAATGTCATCTTTTGTGGACCTGATATACGTAATTGAACAGTAATTAACGTTAAACAAGACTGCGTGGTTGGTTAATCTGTGGAGGGAGGACCTCACACCTCAGAAAAGGGCCGTTTCCTTTGTTGGACGACAGCGTCTCCGCTGAAAGAGAAAAAGAAAAAACAAAGTAACATGTGTTTTGGTGACGCAATAATGAAAGCTCTGCCACACATTGGGAATGAATGGTTTAAAAAGGAACTCTGTCTATGTATAGCTGGATTTCTGCGGCACAAAATCACATGGCAGTGAGAAACATTTTATCTCTGACCTAATAATGACAGTTGTCATTTCTTCTCCTTTTTTCTCCAGTCTTTTTATTTATTTATTATTGGAGTTTATTAGCATTTAATACTCCCCCCACAATAGCAATTCGTAGGTGTTTTATAATGTTGACAAAGAAAAAAAACAGTAACTCTAAATTCAAAATTATTGGTTTCCGTAATGCCCTTCCTCTTCAATTAAACTCTCAAAACTTTGTGACATTAGCAATGACCATGGTGCTCAGAAGGTACAATAGATATGAGTTCTGCGACATTAACCTGGAGCACAGACAGAAACTGTGTGATGGCCTATAAAGCGTAGAGTTGCTTCTGAGATGCCCATGGGAACACTTAGGGTGAGCCGGGACACACTCCCCTTACAGGAGGGTTTTTTCAGTCTTTGTGAGAATACGTGCCAAAAAAAGGACTTGTTGACACCTTTTTTGTTAACCGTGTTGCATTAAATGTTAAGGAGCCAGCATTGCATGTTTTGTAGCCAGCATTGCATGTTACCAAGCCAGCATTGTGTATTACCAAGCCAACATTGCGTGTTAATGGGACAGCGCTGCATGTTAATGAGCCAACATTGCATGTTAAGGACAAGGCATTGTGTGTTAATGGGTCGGCATTGCATGTTTTGGAGCCAACATTGCGTGTTAATGGGACAGCGCTGCATGTTAATGAGCCAACATTGCATGTTAAGGACAAGGCATTGTGT
>JAOVYW010000040.1:2262073-2273939 GCA_025775045.1 Hiodon tergisus
AGCTCTGGGATATGGTATAGAAGCCTGCTCTGGGATATGGTATAGAATCCAGCTCTGGGATATGGTATAGAAGCCTGCTCTGGGATATGGTATAGAATCCAGCTCTGGGATATGGTATAGAAGCCTGTTCTTCGAATTATTGTTGTTCTGAATGTCGCTCTCTTCACTCCCTCTTCGTATGCAGACTAAACCGCTTTAATGAACGGTATGTGAAGAAGTGGCTGATTGCAGGAGAACGATACAGGGAACATCAGCTAATTTCGTTCTACAACAAGATGGCGATGAAACAGGCCATCGAGCTCATGGAGAGCGGGGGGGCTGGGCTCCCCCTGGTGCCTTCCACAGCATCCATACAGTAAGTTCCCCCCCCTCCCCAAGAAATAGACAATAATTAGACAGGGAGTTACAACAAGCCTTCTAGAAAATATATAAACCACCTAATTCTGGGCAGCTTTTTCTTGCTACCCAAAACGTTTCCCGTTTCTTTTGCTCAAGGGGGGGGGGGGGGCAAGTAATATGCTGCACAGAAGGCCACCCGGGGCCGCCAGCGGCCTGCAGGCCTTGCAATGAACGCTTCTCCCGTTAGCTTTTCCCGTTTCCCGTTTCTTTTACTCAAGGAACTTCCAGCAGAAGCGCCAAGTAAAGAACAGTTCACAGCCAAGGTTCTCCAGGGAGCGGGAGAACGAGATTCGGAAAATTTTGCGTGCCAATCTGGAGAAGAGTGTGAGTACAGCGTGCGTGTTGCAGTACGGTAGGCGTTAGTGAGTACAGTGTGAGTTTATAGGTTTAGGGGACATGGGAGATGTTTATGTGTTCACGTTTTTGGGAACCGCTTAAGGCTGCGGATTAAGGAGTTTGAGCAGCCTCTGACAAGGAGGTATTTCTACACGATATTTCTCTTCATCCAGGTGGAGTACCACAACCGGCTCTCACCCGAACCCCTGGATGACAACCAGACAGAGCTGCTCCTCCAGAGGAAGAGGGCTGAGCTTGGGAGGAGGGTGAGTGTGTAGCCTGCACCGGGACAGATACTTCAAGCCACCGCCAGCGCGAACTATCGCCCCCCAAGAATCCTGCAGGGTTTAGAGTGGTCTTTATATTTGGGACTACTTTACGCCTGAGAGTGATCGCCTGTCCAAAGAAAGCATTGAATTAAACAATTAAGAGCAGCATTTGCACAAAAACTAGCACGGAATGTGACTCAAGGATTGCCGGGCTGTCAGTCTGTATGGATTTTTCTCCATTTCAAATTCAATGCATACAGTTACTAAATACAAGGATTTATAGTGGAGAAAAATGTGACAAACGAATTTCAGGACCTCTTTTATTATTATTATTATTATTCACTTATTAATCTATGAATCACTTATTCCTGCTCTTCGGTGTTTTGATACTTGATACTGTTACTGTTACATTGGCCTGCTTCAGCGCATGTTTTTCACTGCTTTGTTACGGCCATTCCCCTCATTACAGTAGCTTCACAAGCAGTGGTTGTTTGTCTACACAGATGAGTACCTACCTGACTGATCCGGCCAAGCCGGCGGATTTGCCCGCAAGGCGCAGAGCCAGGTTGACATCAGGTAAACCTGGCAGCAGGAGTCCACTTTTCAACTTTAAACGCTTAACCCCTGACATCAGGATTTATTAAAAGTTTCAACTTTGGTTTACAGAATAAACCATGGCATAAAGGTGGATGCTGGTGTTATCTTTCTATGGCCTGTCTGTCAGTGAAGTACAGTTGGAACCAGAAGCAGATGGGCCAAGTGTCATTTTCAGCACCAGGCGTGACATGTGTGCTGACCATTCTTTTTCATCCCGTTAGTGCCTCAGGCCTACATCTCCCAGAATTCCCCCAGCACTGGCCCGTCCTTCCAGGTGGACTCCTGTTCACCAGATTCAGTCTGGCAATTGGAGTTTACATAAACTACATGGAGCTACTTAAACTGCCCAGAACCTCCATGTGCAAGATCATGATGTCATCGACTGCAGAAAACGGGCAGAAGATTGTTTGGTTTGACCTCACCTAGATTTTCCCTTTGCCCAGGATTTTCGATCGAGAGACTGGTGCAGATAAACATATTGCCAGTAAAGTGTACAATGTTTGTTCTTAGTTAGCTAGATTAAGTAATAATCAGGATTATGACTGGTATGTTAAAAGTTTTTAGTTTTTTTTTAGTTTTTATTTTCGTTGTATTAAAAAGGTAATGTATCGACTATAGATCGAATATAATACTGAATAGATCAAAAAAGGAAAAGGCTGGACAGATCAGTAATTGTGCTGACAATTGAGTTGACTGTGCACAAGAGTACATTTATTATTAAATACATTTATCACCCATCACTGTAGCCAGCTCTGTTCATTTGATCTCTTACTCATGGGATATAAACCAGATAAATCTAACAAATAAAGTTAGAGAGATCCAGCTCCACTGTATGAATTCCAGCATTTTTAACTCCAGGATGTAGACTCCAGGTGGCCCATGTCGCATTTCATATACAGGCATAAGGAAATACACTTTTTCGGTCTGTTCTGACACCCATCATACCTAAAAGGCCATTTCAGTCTGTAACTTAATTGCCAATAAGTCACTTTAAGTCACTCTGTACTCACTCTAATTGGAAATTGTATCAATATAGAAAATCTTACAAGTGTTATTTGTCAGTTGAAAATTCATTTCACTATGTGACAGCATAATGTTAGTCTTTAAGACCAAATTTTGCCTGTAAAACTTTTTAAATCACGACTCTATTTGTAGCCTACAACAGCTGAAGCCGCACCCCTCTTCGGCTGGTTGTGGCGACAGGCATACTCTGCGAGTTTGCGCAGTACGTTATTCACCATCTCAAAGGGTCCCTGCGAATTTGGCGGCATAGCTTTTGCACTAGACACATATCAAGCGGTTGTTAAAAATATTTCCGTAATCATGGCGAGGTATTTGCGGCCCCCCAACACGTCTCTGTTCATTCGAAATATCTCCGATGAGTCCAGGTAAGAAAACAAATTATTATTTGGGTTTGTTGTAGGGTTCTGCAGAAAAATAACTGTTTGGGCCTTCCACACTCAGGGCCTTGTGTGTGACGGTAGCTAACAGCAGATGAAGAGTGTTTTAAAGACGTTGTGATTTTCTAATTTTTAAATGTAGATGACTATTTTTGCTTTAGGCATGTACTGTGCTGTGCAGTACATTAGTGGATTTACACATTGGCCGTTATCGTTCTGTTTTAGCTGTGCGTGCGTGGCAAAATAACCGAGCAATACAAAGCGTTTGGCTTGCTAGCGAAGAATTGCGTTATTGGTTAACTATTATTTGCGAACTAAAAGTTATTTAACTTTTTCTTGTTGGCTTAGCAGCAGGTTTGAATGTATTACTTACACCTTGTTGTACGCTAAATCAGTTAAATGGCTATTAGGATTGACGTAATGCATGATACGGTTTATATCACGCCGTTGTCCGGTTTGTTAACCTGCTTGGCTGTAATTAATTAACAAACGATAATTTACTTTTGTAGGCCCCATGAATCTCAATTAACTAGTCTCTTGCTACAGTCATGTGAGTTAAACACGTTATTAATCACTGATATACTTTAATTTCAGTCAAGATGCGATACATTCATAAATCCTAGGCGATTACCCACTACTCTTGTCGTGCATTTTAACGACACCGCTGCTGATTTCAATGCCAAGCGTTTTGATATTTTATCGTTTATTTGGTTCCTTATAATAACCCCCCCCCCCCCATTTGAATTCGGCGGTTCCTCCTGTGATCAAAGTATGCAATTTTCCGCTGCAGGTTTAAAAAAATAAACCGATTTCGATTAATTGGAAGTAACGTTCTCTGCATCATTTAACAATGGAGTAATAAGCACGTTCACCTCGAACTAAGCGGTTTCATGGACGTTAGCACCCTTTGAATGTATCACCATGTCTGGATGTAATTTCAATCCATGCCCTTACTACAGACAAGGAGTTATTTCAGTGGTCCGTCCTGTAGCCGGTAAGTTATTGACCAACGTAACGCCTCTCGGCTTGCTGAATGTCTATAGGCGATGGGACTTGCTTGGTTCTTGTTAAATTGTGGGATTGAAAACAAACGCCAGTCATTTAGGAACTAAATACCCAGCAGGTCTCTCCGCATAGGAGTATTCATGACAGTAGGTAGGGCATGCTCAGAACTTTTCTACAGGGGCAGGACGGAATGGCCATTCTCCTAGTAGACAACCTCTGGGGCTCTGGTTAGTACCTCACTGATTGGTTGAAGCGTTTCCTGGCAACCCGCAAAATGAAACTTCTATTTTACAATGCTTTAGGCCTGAGGATTTACGTCGCGAATTTGGTCGTTATGGGCCAATAGTAGATGTCTACATTCCAGTTGACTTCTATACACGCCGATCAAGAGGATTTGCGTACATTCAATATCCTTTCTTAACAAATGAATGAAAAGTTTCTTTTGCATTCAGAATGTATTTTAAATGTCAGATTTGTGTATCATCTTCAGCACTGTTAAAATCAAACTCAGACTGTTTAATTACAATTGTAATTTTGTAGATGGAAAGGCTGTAGAATGAGGTAAAAAAAAAAATGGGTGCAGTGTGACTACTGTTGTCACAGACAGGGCAGGGTATTTTTGAAAGCATAAAAAAAATCTTTCTTCTAACGTATACTCTTCTGTTGTTGCCCTAGAAGATATAAAGACCTCCACAAAATGTCAGAGACCTGTGTAGAGTAGAGTCCAGGAGTTAAGCCAAGGATTTCAGGCCACAAGAACAGAGAGGGAAAGGTTGAAAATAAAGAGAATGTAAAGCTTGAAGAGACAAAGAGGAAAAGGGAACCAAAGTGGGCGTCCAGGCTTCCATATGTCTGCAGAAAGAGAGGAAGAGGGGGATTGTGGGAAAAGACAAGCAGGAACCCAAGTTCTTCGGGAATGCTGTTAAAGAGCGTAAAGGTCAAGATGAAGGTCAAAGTCAAGCATGTTAAAGGTAACCGAAGTTATTTTTTTGTATCCTACTGAAAATGATACAGAGCATACACTCACTTGAATCAGTTGTATCCTGCATCTTGAGAATCTTGGGTTTAAAAAAATAAAAATGTGAATACTGTTAAATTTAATCTAAAATTGTAGTCTTGGGCCAACTCGTATTTTTACCCAAAACGGAAGCGTCGCTGAGTTTGAAAACTTTGAGTATGCCTTCTGACTCTGGAAGAACGAGAGTTTCTCTGCTCTTTACCGTGTTATCCTTGGTCCTGTAATTGGCTTGCATTACCCTTCAAACAAACGCGGTGCTGAATCCGTAACGGACACAGGTTTGTGTGGCTTTACGTGTGGAACGGTGTGATACAGAAGTGTAAAGGCCTTGACAGCGCAGCATGTTTGAAGATGTTCGCGACGCCGAGGACGCCCTTCACAACCTGGACAGGAAGTGGGTGTGCGGGCGGCAGATCGAGATCCAGTTCGCCCAGGGAGACAGGAAGAGTAAGCGCTTTGTTGCTATTGGACATTGTGTTGTGCTGGTGACGTTACTGTTATGCTATTGGACATTATGTGTTCCGCTGGTGACGTTACTGTTGTGCTATTGGACATTGTTAAGCTGAATATCCGCCTTCCCCATACAGCACCCAATCAGATGAAAGTGAAGGAGCGTCGATCCCCACGCAGCTCCTCTCGATACGATGACTACGAGCGCGACAGTCGGCGTCGACGATCACGCAGTCGCAGCTACGACAGGCGTCGCTCCCGCAGTCCTTCCTACGAGCGCCGGCCGCGACGTTCCGAAAGCCCCCGAGAGTGAGACCCCCTTCAGTGTTCCATCGGGGCGTGGGACCTTGTTCACTGCAGAGAGCGAGACCCCCTTCAGCGTTCCATCGGGGCGTGGGACCTTGTTCACTGCAGAGAGCGAGACCCCCTTCAGCGTTCCATCGGGGCGTGGGACCTTGTTCACTGCAGAGCGAGACCCCCTTCAGCGTTCCATCGGGGCGTGGGACCTTGTTCACTGCAGAGAGCGAGACCCCCTTCAGTGTTCCATCGGGGCGTGGGATCCCCGTTCAGTGTTCCATAGGGGTTATAAATTGTAGGCACCATCTAGGAGCCTTGTTGATAGACTTGTTTGAAAGGGTAATCCTAGTGGAAGCACTGTGGTTTTATTCCCATAAAACCCCAGAGAAAATGAAAGTTTTTGGGGTGTTAAAGGGAATGTGAATGGCTGTAAAAAAAACGTGCGGAGGCACAAAGGAGTGTTTACTGATTCTGACTTGTTCCCCAGATCCCGTGGGCGTCCGTACAGCAGACCGGGTCACAGCAGGAGCCATGAGAACGACAGGTGGGCCCGTGAGAACGCTGTGTCTTCAGGGTTTGGGTTGCCCACCTGAGCTCTATGCCAGTGGTTTTCAGTCCTGGTCTAATAATCCTAGCCTGCTGTTTGCTAAGCACTGAACCAGGGTTAAGATCCATAGTGTCTGGAGGTTTTTGAGCTACCCCTCATCAATGGTGGATTTACGGCTGGTAACGCTAGGTGAGATCTTTTCAAATCCAAGTGATTGGTTCAATCAAAGAGGTGCGTAGATACGAAAAGGGGCAGACATCACGATTCTCAAGGACCAGGGTTCCCTACTCCTATAGTAAACTAATAAGTGAGAGAAAGGGTTTAAAGTGTGACAGATTTCTGGAGGAAGTAGCACTTGCTAATCACTTGGTTTAGTTCATCCTCCTTCCTGATTGTGTGGTGGTCCAGTTCACCTTCATCACTGTGTTTTTATTGTGTGTGTTTCACTCAGGCACAGGCCTCCACGCGACCACCACCGTGTCCCACCTGAGCTTCCGACCCACAGCCGGTCCCGGTCTCCGTCTCCGCCCCGGCCCAGATCCCGGCCCAAGCGGGAATCCAGGGGCCGTTCTCGTTCCGTGTCCAAATCCCTCAGCCCCCCTGGTGAAGTCCATCCCACCACCAGCTCCAATGAGCCCCAGGAGGATGGTGGCCTCCGTTCACCCTCCCGCTCTGTCTCTCGCTCGCGGTCCCGGTCCCGGTCCAGGTCCTGGGCTGGCCACAGGTCTGGAGGACACTAGACCGCTTGTCACATGTAACCGTAAAGATGGTCTGGGTTATTTCATCTGTGTTCCATGTTTGGTTTCAGTAATGCCAGTCTGCGGGGATTTACTACATTCGATGGCATCTCCTGAAATACCACAAGGCGGGATTTTTGGAAGTCTGCTTTGAACTTTGATAGAATGATGTTTGCATTGGGATTATTTTTTTAACATGTTTTTTCTTCCCTTCAATTTGCATTTCAAGAAAGGACAAAAATGTATAGTTTTAATGTAAATGTAATTTTGCTTTTTGTACGTACTGCAGATCTTCCACATAAAACCAACAAGATTTGTGTAATTTTTGTTTGTCTACTCAGAACCATGGTCTTCCACAGTATTTTCTCTGAGGTATTGTAGTGGCGAGCATCAGCCCCCTTTAACCTTGCCATTCATATTTTACTATGTATATACGTAAACTGCAACTCCTAACATGATGACGGTGTTTGAACATTGGATGCTATTTCTGCACAAGCGACGTTACGGTTTAAAAATGTTATTGGTATCATTTTGGTCTCTCTAAAATGAGTTGTTAATGTAGATGGGGCGGTGTGTTGAGTTGGAGATTGCTCTGTCATCGTTTTAAACCCACGCTAACGATGGATTTTGTTTCGTTGTGGAGTCGGTGCCTTTGAACTGACTTTGTAAACTTGTATAGAGTTCCTATTATTAGACAGCCAAATTGCATGGAATTTCTTTCATTAAAGTTTTGTTGGGAAATTGATTTTTTTTTTTTTCTTGTTTGATTTATACCTGAATTAAATTTACTGTGTACTTAATGGACTTTGATATATATTTGCTTAGCCAACAGTCATAAACTCCAGTTTGAGTTTTTTTAGTTCTACACTTTACCAGCTCACACGCCCAGATGTTTGCTGAAGCAGTTCCGGTAGGGAAAACCCAGGACTTGAACCTGCAACCTCCCACTCACGTCCCCATTTTAACGGTGCCGCACCAAGTCTCCTCGTTTTTGGACAGGTAAAATGGTCAAGCCACACGGATCTGTTAAAGCAGGTTAGAAGGAGAAAAGGAGTCCACCGTCGTAAAGGCACGTGGGTTCGAATGGTTAATTTTTGTGTCCTGCTTTTCTCCATTTGCAGTACTGAATGCCTTCCTTAAAGTTGATTCCACTACCTGAATTTCCTTCAAATTAATGTATTAAGTTGGCATTAAGGTTAAGTATAGAGCAAATCTCAAATAAACAAATCATAGATCCTCACATACATTTTATGGGATGGTATCAGTTTTAGTCCAGCACGGGATAAGAATCTCCTTATAGGTTTACTTTCCGGGCTCGTACCTGCACATATATTTAATTATGTCTTTAAAAGATACAGTGCTCAATTATTGGTTCCTTGGGGGGAATATTAAAGAAATGGCTGATGGTCATTAATCAATTTAATCTTAAGCTCCAATTAAAGTTACAATATATTTCTCCTTTTCACAATCCTCGGCCCACCTGCGTTACATGTTTAGTGTTTAGTGCACCTTTCCAGTAATGTCTGTTGAGGTGAGAGAACAGATTGGAGGGTATTTGAGATCCTACAGAATGCTTGGTCCCCCCCTGGGGGACTCTAGTTCACCCCACTGGTTTTTAGTAGGGTTTAGGTCAGGGGACTGGGTTGGCGGCCTGGATCCACCACCACACTTCACAGTTGACATTGGGATCTTTTCTGCAGGACCATTACTCTTTTTAGGCCAACCCCACCTGGCCTTTTAGTCTCATCAGACCGACAAAATTTTAGTTAATTTAGCTCCTGGTGCTTACATTTGTGGTTTGGTAAAACCAGACTTACTCTCTTCCCTTTGTGCCGTACAAGTGGTGTCTAATAGTTGTTTCGGAGACTTTGTGACCCCAAGATGTAACAAACTTTTGAAACCATTGTCCTTGCTGTGGCTGGAGGTAAAATAATATTGCGTCCTCCTCCCGACAGGTTTCTCAGCTCCAGTTGTTTTAAATTTCTTAATGCCGTCGCCATGGAGATGGTTGGCTTTCTTTTCATAGCCATTGCCTGATTCGTGAAGGTCATCAAGCTCTTGTTCCAAAGATCCGGACAGTTTCTGTATGGAGGAATGTCTCAAATAACCTGTGTGTGTGTGTGTCTGTGTGTGTGTGTTTGTGTGAGTGTGTGTGTGAATTTGGGTCTTTCCCATGTTAATGTTAAGAGAGTGTAGCCTATTTGTCACCTCATATTTAAATCCCAGTGAAACAGGAAGTCATGGGTGACCTCTTAAGAGTTCCCAAAGACTCAGATTAACTTTAAAAAGAAAATCTTAATATTCTATCTATCTATCCATTGGATTTTGTTCAAAATAATTTCTAGGAGTGCCAATAATTGTGACGCACATATTTTTGAGAAAAATAATCGTTTTTTTTTTTTCTTTTAACAAGGTTAACTTAACTAGAGGTTAGACTTCTCATATTTTGAACCCTTTTTTTTTACGTCGGGTACCAATAATTTTTGAGACCACAGCAGAAGACAACCCAGTTGAATTATTATTAAAGAGAGATGGAATGAATGGGCGCAAAGGATTTTAGTGTACAGTTGTAAATTCATACGCCGCATAAATAAAAATGTATCCTCACTATTTAAACAAATTAAACAAGTTTCTAGGCTAATTTTCCAACGTACCCCTGCACGCCCTCCCCAAACTTTTCCATCTTATTAGTTAACATTTCTTTTTTTGACTCAAAATACGCTGTTACGTTTTTAGGGGTCCGGTATACATTAAAATATGTTTATGTCTTTAATTTTATAATATTTTGATTAAATGTTACATATTATATTTAATTCTATACAGTAATAATACTTGTCATTGTAGAGGATAACTTAATTGTGTAAAAAGGACATTGTATTTTCTATGTATTTTGGTTCCCCTTCCCCTTCAAATGGCACAGTCCTCTATTGTGACGTATAAGAATTTTGTCACGGGCTCAGCAGTCTGGAGCTACAGAAGCGTAACCCGCTCTGGGACGCCATTGATATTTTTTCCACGAAAGGCAGCTGTTTTATAGTTCGGTTTATATTTTGTCCTGTGTGTTCTAGTGTTAAGGATTCCGTTATTTGTCCCTCTACATTGTCCCCTGAGCAAACATGGCGTGTGGAGCCACGTTAAAACGTCCGATGGAGTTTGAGGCCCTCCTCAGTCCCCAGTCCCCGAAGCGGCGGAGGTGCAACCCTCTACCCGGGACTGCAAGCACTCCGTCCCCTCAAAGATGCAACCTTAGGCCAAGCACAGATAGCCCATCACACCCGATGTCGCCTCAGTCGATTGGCGGAGAATACAGACTCACCCCAGGTAATTATTTGTGATTTATTTGGCACATATTGGGATTGGGAGGGAGAAAAAAAGGAAGGGTGGGGGTCGCCAATTGTGCAGTTAATAGGCAAGAACAGAATAGATTTATTTCGAATGCTAATGCAAATAATTACGGGCTGCGTTACACACGGCCATGTCAAGGCCTGCTAGCCTTCACGGTATCCTTACTCGACGATTCGGTACTGCGTAGCTATATTTACTTATTTGGCCGCGATCGTAAACACGGTTGATTCATTGTCATTGCGGCTAACATGTTGGGCTAGCTAAAGTGTCTAGTTGGCTAGCAAGTCCAACTGCAATTTGGCTGGTAGTCGTTGACATGCACGTTTGCCAATGTTATCTGATTTAGTTGGCCAGCTATCACGAAAACTAGCCTCATTTAGTCCACCTTATTGGAAAAGTGGTTAAGTAAGTATCCGAATGCTGTGAGCCCGGGTTGTGTCTTGGCCAGCATTGAACCATACTGTGGGTGGATGCTTAATGTAACCTCAGCTGTTGAATACATTATTTATTTGCAAAGGAAACGCCCTTGTCCAATGAATTGCGTAGCTCATCCCGATATGCATTGCTACCAGTTTTTTAATGCCGAATATCGACGGAACTTTTTGTATCCATCTCTCTCGGAGGCACAACTGCACTTATGATTGGCAACCTAATGGGTGTTGTCCGGAGTCTAGACTCTTGACCACTAGCGTTACACCGACAGCTAACTTGTATTACAAGCTATCTGATATGTTTCATCGCTAAAATAATTCGTTGCAATTTAACTCTTATTTTATTTCTTTTACCTGTGTGCTTTAAAAAAAAAAAAAAAAAACAGTTCCCTAAGTGGTATAAGGTAAGCTCCTTTGTTCATAATATTATAATTAATTCAAATTGCTGTGGAATCCCATAATTTGCAATGCGGGGTCTTTGGACAGGGCTGGTGAGAAGTTGTCCGTTCACACACAGGTGGTTTGGGTGTTTGTGTGCAGCTTTATGATGGAGGACAGATCCAGCTCGATGTTCTGCTGTGTCACGTTGTCATAATTCAGGGTCACAGCACTGCGCAGGATCCCGCTTTTAGAGAATCCACGGTTCCCAGCATTAATTAATGGTTGCTATTGTGTGTACCGACGGCAGACCAGTGGTGCTCTGTAGTGTGCTAGTAACACAAGACTAGAGATGGTGTAGCAGTTGGGTTAAAACGGTAGTTAAGCCTTCAGAGGACCCTCTCACTCACACGGCTAAGCGGGTGCCTGCAGTGCTGTGGTGGTCAGGAGCGGCTGCCCGCGGTGCTGTGGTGGTCAGGAGCGGCTGCCCGCGGTGCTGTGGTGGTCAGGAGGTTGGTGAGAGGCAGGGTTTGGATCGTGAAACGCTATGGGTTCTGCAGGTTGGCAGTCTTCCGGGGGATGTAAATTAGTGCTACTCTTGCACGGTGAATGGTGTAGGCTTTTCTCTTGCTCCTAGTGTTCCAGTGTGGGGGGGGG
>JAOVYW010000040.1:2292917-2303539 GCA_025775045.1 Hiodon tergisus
TCTCCTCCAAAGTCTCACGTTAAGGGTTGGATGAGGACAGGTTGGGAGAGGAAGCTATCAGGTGCTATTAGGAGCCCTAAATCCCTTCTCAGAATACGGTCTGGGCTGGTGGCCTCACATTGCCAGTAGCATCAGTGTTTTCTGATACAGGTACTGAGGCCCTGTGTATGCTGCATTTCATTCCAACAGTGTGCTTAATTATCTGTGTTTAATTAAGCTGCTAATTGGATGCTTATCTGGATTTGGCATCCCTTGAGCGTTGTTTGTTAAAAGTCCTCTATGAAAGAGGTAGTATTGGAGTGCATTATTTTTGGATAATATGCGTCTCTTGGAATAAATTAGTAGTGCCAATTACCATTCATCGGTATTAAGATTAGTTGTTCGGTTAATTCGTTGTTCAGGTCCTTTGAATAGGAGCGTTGGATTGGATAACTGGAAGCTTTAAATACTTTCTGAAAATAAAGCTAAAGATGTTCACTCTCCCACTGGTCATCTCCTGGCTTCATGGGTTGCCAAAAACACTCCTGTTGAAACACCTCCCTCAAACATGCCAGAGGCTTAGTTAGGTGGTGGAAAAGGAACCTAGAAGTATGTTTCAGTATTTAATAAACCAAGGGAAGGACCTGTTTTAAGTACACAGTTGAATATAAACAGATGTTTATAGATTTGCCAGGAAATGCCCACCTCTCTTGAAAAGTAATAAATATCGAGGGGTGTTTGATGAGTCATGCGTCATCCCAGCAACATATTTATACTAAAAACGTGAAGCGTCTCACCTGGCAAAATGAGCTGTCCCGAGCCTAGACTGAACGTTGTGAGCTGGAGTTCGCCAGTTCAAATTCAGATCACGTCATTAACCGGGAGAACACAAAGGCTGCCCACAGTTGGCTCGGTGCCGCCCGAGTTGGGGCGGATTGAACAGGCAAGCCGGGCTTCTCTGGGACGGGTACGAAGAGAGGATGTGGAGGACGTTTCTTACTTATTTGAATTTGAGAGCTGAGATGATGGACAGCAAAGCTGAGGGGGGCAATGGCCCCTAGAGGCCTAAAGAGGTTGTGCACCCGAGTGAGGTTCCTCTGATTATAACCGCACTCAGGTGCCAACAATCGAAGACATTTATAAGAGTGCCGGTTAGAGGGAGCTTGGTGGACTGAAAAGTCTGTTTTTTGTGTTATTTTGAATTTTGTTAAAAGGACGCTGTCTAACTTTTCTCAGAATGGTGATTTTTAATTGGAAGTTTGTCTCTCGTCGTATTTGTTTATATTTCAGTTTATAATGCCGAGTAAAAGGCATAAACGCCCCCCCCCCACCGGTGTCCCTGTCTCCAGCCGCTTCCGGACCGGGAATGCCCCGGCGTGCCACAATCTTGTACCGCTCACACAGTTTTACGTACGAGTATTTATGTAACGTTTTAGGTAAAGCCCTCAGCATTTAAGGCCACGATCTTTCGCCACGATTTACGTGGGACTGCATACTATGATTTTCATCTGGACTTTACAAGAGACATCTGGAGAAAAGTTTCATCTGTTACAGATATGCTAATCACATTTAACCGATTTAATAACGACAGTGCATCGGTGTTTGTGACTAGAGAGCCAAATAACGACGACGATCTGCTGCCCTATTAAGACGGGAACATGTGGACCGGGCATGTTCTCTCCCTATTGGCTGGAGAAGCGCTTGACAAATCAAAATGAATCATTTTTGGCGTCTTCTGATGGGGCGGTAGGGAAGACGGCTGCTGATGGATAGCTGAAATACACGCCAATGAACGTTTCTCCCGGAGAAGACGGATATGGCTTGGCAGGCAACGCTACATTATACACAAGCCTTTATATACGGTCACATATGAAATAATATACCAGAGATCTGTGCAACTCGCCTCTTTGATAAATGCAGGGTGTTCGGTAACACGATTTATATGTCCAATTGTTCCTAGCATTCCCTCCCACAATACACAGTGTCCCAGTACTCTCCATGTTGATGTAACAGAATTATGCTTCCACTCAAAACTGAGAGATATTTTGGAACTTGTGCACTGTGCTACATTTTACATAACATGTTCTGATTGGCTTAATATAGGTTGCAAAGGCGGACTTTCAATTTTTTTTGTCAGCAAGAAGCTCTAATTCAGTGCTTATGAGTGTTTTATCTTTTGTACAGGTCCCAGAGAAAGTGGGCGGAGACTTACAGAAGCCAAAGGCTTGAAGCGTAAGAAAGTAGTCGGGGAGAACCAATTGAAGAAGGTGCCCAAGTCACCTGTGAAGCCCTTACAAGCCAAGTCCTCTGTGACCCCAGGCTCATCAGGAAAAGAGGCCTCGCACTGCAGCTCGTTTCCAAGCTGTCCATCCAGAAACTCCCCGATTCAGAATGACGCACCAGACAACATTCCTCATGTGGGATCCACACCTCTCGAGGGTCAACCTTTGAAGGGGCGGGCCACACCCACGTTGACCATCCACGAGGGTCCAATGCAGACAGAGATTCGTGTGGACCAGCAGCTGTCTTTGGCACCAGGTACTGCTGGGAAGAGCCCGGAGGGTGACCCAAAGGGAACTCTACTGAAAGACCGCTGTGCCAGTGCTTCCCCCTCCCACTCTAGTGCTCCCCTCGAGGTCTTGCTCAAGGCTATGGAGCCGGACTTTACCTCTTTAACGGAACAGAAAAGCAACTTTACCGTGACCCAGATTTGCTCAGCGGTACCAGTCCTTGCTGCACAGTCATCCGGACCGGGCAGTCCAGCAACTATGCCAGCAGTGGGTTACAGTGTCCTTAAACAGCCTGCACTGATGCAGCCAGAGCTTGCCACCAGGCAGCA
This sequence comes from Hiodon tergisus, assembly GCA_025775045.1. Classification (NCBI taxonomy): domain Eukaryota; kingdom Metazoa; phylum Chordata; class Actinopteri; order Hiodontiformes; family Hiodontidae; genus Hiodon; species Hiodon tergisus. Next base: position 2,295,736 of record JAOVYW010000040.1, read on the forward strand.
GTACTACGCTAGCCTCCCCCAGGCTGTGCAGGTGGGTGGGCAGGCCATTGGGCAGGCCGCAGGCCTGGCCCACCCGCAGCACCAGCAGCCAAGCTCGTGCGTTACGGCGCCAGACTTCAGCCGCTTGGCTCCCCAGCAACACTGCGAAGAGCACACCGCAGTTCAGATGTATGGTGCAGTGCCCACCGCCTCTTTGATTCACACGCCGGTTCCCTCAGGACCCAAGGCTCTGCCTCAGAGCCAGCCTGTTGTGTATACCTGTCAGTCAGCTTCGGCTAGTGTGCCCAGTACCGTTCAAGTCCCGGTCACTCCAGGGTACAACCAGATACAGATGGCTGCCATAGTCACCCCCAGCCTGGAGCCGCTGTGCAACACCTCCGCCAAGGACCAGAAGCCTAAAAAGCAAGGGAAGTATGTGTGCGAGTTCTGCAATCGGGCGTGTGCTAAGCCCAGTGTCCTGCTGAAGCACAAGCGGTCCCACACAGGCGAGCGGCCGTACCCCTGCATCACATGTGACTTCTCTTTCAAGACCAAGAGCAACCTCTACAAGCATAAGAAATCCCATGCGCATGCCATCAAACTGGGTCTGGTGGTGCGCTCTGACTCTGGAACTGGAGCCTTGTCACAGGAGTCTGACAAAGCTCTTAGTGCTCACTCTGACGTGGATGAGAGTGCGGATAGCGACAAGGAAAGTGTGGCAGATTTGGACCCTGACTCCTCACAGAGCAGCACAAGGGCTTTGTCAGAGAGCAGTGCACAGAGCGTCGGCACAGCTCGATGTAGCCACGAAGAGGCAGAACTGCCAGCTGCCTTCCAGGCGTCAAAGTCGGCGACTAACCAGAAGGCCTCTGAGCCAAAAGTGACAGCCACCCTGCCGAAGGTGGTTGTCCACCCTGTCAACGTGTCCCCCTTACGAGCGGACAGTCCGAGGGTCACGGATCCCACCCCTGAGTTGGTGACCGCCCAGTGGCAGAGGGAGTTTCAGGCAATGAACGTGAGGTCTAATGTCATGGTCCTGTCTTCTGTGAAGGAGGTGGACTGCACAAGCCCGTCGCAAGAGGTCATTATAAGCGAGGATGAAGAGCAACAATGCAAGTCACCACCAGGTGGGGGGCATGCGCAGTTGCAGAGACAACAGGCGACAGACTTTTCCCAGCAGCAACAGGGAAAGTGTCTGCTGAGCCCCCGTAGTTTAGGCAGCACAGATTCTGGTTACTTCTCTCGATCTGAGAGTGCAGACCAGGCCATGAGTCCTCCTAGTCCATTTGTCAAGATCTCTCCTCCAGTAGACATGGATGTGTCCAAGAACCCCTCAACCTGCTCTGCCAACATTGTGGCTACAGTCATGCAGGCAACCTTTAGAGATAAGTCCTCTCTTTCACATGGACAAATGCGTCCTCCGTTAGTGTCAAAAGCTCTCTCTCTTGAAGAGCGCATTTCAAAATTGATATCGGATAACGAGGCAGTGGTTGATGACAAACAGCTGGACAGTGTCAAACCAAAAAGGACTTCTCTTTCCAGGCGAGGAAGTATAGACTCGCCCAAATCTTACATTTTCAAAGACTCGTTTCAGTTCGACCTTAAACCAATAGGTCGAAGGTCCAGCTCTAGCTCAGACATACCAAAATCCCCTTTTACCCCCACTGATAAATCTAAGCAGGTTTTTCTCTTATCTGTCCCCCATCAATATCCATCTATGGATTGTTTACCAATTACAAGGAGTAACTCGATGCCTACGACGCCTGGATATTCTGCCCCCCCCCATAGTGCTGCCCCTCTACCCCACCCACTGCGAGTCTGTCAGTCGTTTGATGACAAAATTGGTTCCGTCAATGACGACGTGTTTATATCGGCCCCACCCACCCCAAACCCAGTCATGCATCCTCGCACCCTTGTGAGACAGATCGCAATTGAAGATTTCTCCTCCACCGAAGGACACGGCCTTGCCTCCACGCGGTCGATGGATGAGGGATATCATGGGCCCAACGTCTGCACTGAAGTCCTGCAGAGGAGCAAGTCCTTTGAACAAGGACCTGCCGCTGAGAGAAACAAAAGGGCCCAGCAAAATAAAGGGACAATGTATGAGTGCGAGACTTGTCGCAACCGTTACAGAAAGCTAGAAAACTTTGAAAATCACAAAAAGTTTTATTGCTCAGAGCTTCACGGACCAAAAAACAAATCGGTGCCGGTCCGAGAGATGGACCAGGATCAGTCTCTCCGGGCCGCGCAGCAGCCCCAGGTATTTCACCAGAGGGCAGTAGGTGTCGCCGGAATAATAGACCAAGCAATTTCAATAAGGAAACGAAGGAAAATGAAGAGCGTAGGTGATGATGATGACCAGTCCCCAACAGACACCAATCCTCCATGCTCGGGGAGTTTTGACTCCTGCCAGATGACCAAAGATGTTCGGGGCGGTCTGTTCTCTCAGCATTCTGTCTTAGTGGATCTGCAGTCCTCCAGCAGTCCATCACATGTCTCTCAAATGCAGCTGATGGCAAGAGGCGTAGATGTTGCGGAGTCTAGGCTGTCTCCTATTCGAGAGGCTCAGATCAGCGTTTCTAATAAAGAGAGAGGCGATTTGCAGAGGCAAGGCAGTGGCACGTCGGTCATTCGACACACTAACTCTCTTAGCAGACCCAGCTCCTTTGAGACATCGGAATCCATCGATAGATCCTCACCTGTTGATCTTTTGGAAAGAGAAGCTCAGAGCAAGAGTAAACCCGTGGCAGCAGCCACAGCTAGTAGCCCTCGTGAAACCCCTTCTGTCCCAGCACCTATAAATAAACCTGTAGAGGGCGAGAGGGTCGTTCCAGAGCAGCATGCTGACAGCACATCGGCGAACCCTCCTGAGAACTGTGTTCCTGCGCAGCAATCACGGCTGGTGCGCCAAAACAACATTCAGGTACCTGAGATTCTGGTCACGGAGGAGCCGGACCGGGAGCAGGAGACCCAAGTCCACGAGCCAGAAAGGCCCTTGGAGACATTCAACTGGCCCCAGAGAAGTGAAAGTCTTTCTAAGCTGCCTACGGAGAAGCTTCCCCCGAAGAAAAAGAGGATACGGCTGGCCCAGATGGAGCAATCTTCCGGCGAGTCAAGTTTTGAGTCCTCCCTGTCTCGCAGCATCAGCAGAGACAGCAGCTTGTCTCGCTGTTCGAGTGTCTCGGCCTCGTTTGACAGGGAAGAGTTACCGCGACCTGAAAGCCCATCAAGGGCAGAATGCGCTAGTAAAACTGCAGAATTTCCAGGGTTGCCGTTAGTGTGCAATACTTTGGGGGTCCCTGACTCCAGGGTGATGAGGCGAGCTGCCTCAGAACAGATCAGCTGTACTCAGCCCTCTGGGGAGATCACCACAGACTATCGTAGCAAGTCCTTTGACTGCGGTACAGTTTCGCCAATGAGGTCCTTGTCACCTAGGGAAAATATCTTACCAAAGAGTCCTCAACCTTCCTCTGGGGTCCAAGTGCCTCTCATTGAAAGGAGAAGAGGACCCCTCGTTCGCCCGATGTCCTTAAAAATTGGACCAGAGAGTCAACAGGCTGCGGGGAAGCAGGCTATGTCTATCCACAGAGTTCCCTCTGCAAATATAAATCCCATTTCTCAGCACAGGTCTGCTACAAGGCCTGTCATTGCGCAACCACTTATTCCACACCAAGTGGGTCCTTTGGAACTCATTCAGCAGAAGAATTTCCCCTTAGTCCAAGGCATCAACTTAGGCAGCCAGACGGAGCATCCTGTTATTCATGGCCTCCCACACCCCTGGCACCAAACAACCAGGATTGCAGCATGCCAAAGGACACCAAAACCCTCTGTCCAGGCTGTGGCAGGTCAAGAGGACCCTCCGAAAATTTCTGCTGACTCACTAGACAAGAACTTGGTGCCCAAGTACCAGCTGCAGTGCTCTGCCCAAAAGTACTCACTCCCAGGTACGCAGGCGACAAAGATCAGCTTACCTATAATCACGCTTCCCGTTGCCAACGAGGTTGTCAGTGTTTCTAAGCCGACTGACAGAATGCAAAATGTGTACGTGGTTCCACAGAATCCTCAGATGTTGGCTAATCCGGCAGCATCCATCATGTTGCCCATTTGCCTTCAGGGCAGTGTGTCCTCCAGCAGCAAGGTGGGTGTCACCCCTTTGCCACAGATCCTAGTCACGCATGAGCAACTCAACAATTCCTCCGCTGCTGCCTGCCAGGGCCGACCTTCACCAATACACATTATGGAAAGTGATATAACTTTACCGCAAACTTACGCAGACAGGCTACAGACCTCCATCAGCCCCCGGTTAAACTGCAGCTCAATTCCAGAGAGCCTAAGAAGCACTGGCTACAACCAGACGGCTCCCTTGATGGACGTGGTGGGCAGTACTTCTCCCATGGCCCTGTGCCTGCAGCAGGAGCCCACCGCCTCCAGCAAACGCATGCTGTCCCCGGCCAACAGCCTGGACATTGCAATGGAGAAGCACCAGAAGCGGGTGAAGGACGAGCATGGCGGCGCCTGCCTCACCGACGGCAGGTCGCTCAGTTACCTCGGCTCCAAGGTAGCCGATGTGCCCAGGCAACGGAAGCTCGTGCTAGTGAGACAGGAGTGCACCATAGAGCCGGCAGACAGCCCGGGCAGTTCAGAAGGCCCTCAGCAAGAACCCGAGAAGACGGAAGCCCAAAAAGCACATGCCACAGACACCCAGACGTCCAGCACCTCAAAGTCTATGGGACCAGTGCCCGAAATTGAAACCCCCAGAGTGGTGGTGTCTCAAGTGTCAGGCTCTGCATTCCATGCATCTCCAAGCCGATCCGCCTCTCCTCTACCAGCCAACTCCACACTAAAGTCACTGGGCAAAAGCGAGGAGCGTTGGTCCCCTGGCAAATCTCCTGTGCGACCACTGAGCTTCCATGGACAGATGAAGCTGGCCTCCTCTGTGTCGGTAGTCAACACAAGAGACAGCCACCGTCTCTCCTTTCCCAGCTTGAAGACCACCACCACCATAACCTGGTGTTACCTCATGAAGAGAAAGCCCCTGCATGTGCCCCAGGATGATCAGAAGATCTCTGCCTACTCCACCTGGACCATCGGCACACAAAACCCCAACCCCCTAGGACTACCCACCAAGGTGGTGATGTCCCTTTTAGACTCCAAACAGACTGCTAAGAAGACACACTACACTCAAGCTATAACCACAAGCTTAAAGTCTGACATCCTGACATACTCCAGCAAACTTAAAGACAGCCTGCCTAAGGTAACTTCATTGTTTAACATGTTTGTTTGTTTTTTTAATCACTTTTGTTATTTTTCATTCGGTGCCTTTGTAACAGCCTTCAACGTAATTTAAACTGTACTTTTTCCAGTGTTATTCCCAGGTCTTGACCTCTCAGACTTCCACGTCTAAGGAAGGCACCAGTAAAGGGAAACCTGACTCTCAGCTGAGCAATGAATCGGACCGGGATTCTTCCTCCTCCAAGACGGAGCCCAGGCGGGTGAAAATATTTGACGGCGGGTACGTACCGGCAAGACACAAACGGTTCTTTCGGTAGACCAATGAATGAGTGGAATTAGGTGGCGATGGCCTTGGAGCTGACACTGTGCTCTGGTGCCGGTCTGACAGGTACAAGTCCAACGAGGAGTACGTGTACGTGCGCGGGCGTGGCCGGGGGAAATACATCTGCGAAGAGTGCGGAATTCGCTGCAAAAAGCCCAGCATGTTGCGCAAGCACATCCGCACTCACAGCGATGTCCGGCCTTACCATTGCGCACACTGTAACTTCTCCTTCAAGACCAAAGGTGAGCGTCTGAGAACGGGGCGATCGCGCCCGTTTTCCGTCCCTGTCCACGCTCACTGCACCACGGTCACTGTCCTTCAGCTCTCGTACAATTCACTCGTACTAATAACCTGGGTGTATGGGCACTGGCTTACACCAAACCAAAATGGAACTGTGCAAGAGGACTAAAGAATGAAGATGATGAAGAGTGATGCTCTTTAGGTTCTGTACTAGACCAGAAAACAGCAAATTAATGATCTAGAATAAAAGTTATGCTATAGTTTGCTTGTAAATAAATCTCTAAAAATAATCCCAAGGCACATGTGTGTGTCTGGCTGTTTAGTACAAAGCAATTGGTACAAGGGTGCATTTAGCTGAGGCTTAATTTTGGGTCAAAACCCCAATTACTTTTTCAGAATCCTTGAAATAGACTATAAAATGGTCCGAAAATATTTGCTAAAATGGCACTTGGAGACTATATTTTCTGTGGAGCTTTCTTTAAGGGCTGGCTATTTTGAAAGACGGTGCTTCTCGGCCTCAGCTGAGGCGAGTGATTCATTAGGACCTAACCTGTCTGCCCACGCAGCGTGTGTGAGCCAGCTGAGGATCTGTACTGCCTACGGGCCTTGTCCAGAACTTGTCTCTCGGTTACTCACTCGCACTCGCAGCGCAGGCTCGATTTAAAAGAGCCAGACTCCACACATCTTAAAGGTTGATTTTGTGTGCGTGTGTGCGTGTGTGCGTGTGTGCGTGTGTGCGTGTGTGCGTGTGTGCGTGTGTGCGTGTGTGCGCGTCGCACCAGGTTGTGTGTGGTTAAACGGCAGTGATATTCTATTTTGCCCGGTAATCGCCCGATGAACAAATTGAGGGTGTTTTCACTGAATTTCAGTGAATCAGGGTTCTTGTGCTTGTGCAGTGAGCCTCGTGGCTCAGTGATTACTGCAGCTGCAAGACAGAAGTGCGGCTCCTGGACGTTTCTAAAAAACAGTGATAGTCTGCTTTAAAAAAAAATAATTAGTCCAAAACAGGTCATTAAAACGAATATACCTATCATAGAAAAGGTATCCCTTTTAATCTAATTAACGTTAGATATGATTTGATGGATTAAATGTGCATCTCATCATCTTCCACTCCATCCACAGGGAACCTTACCAAGCACATGAAGTCTAAGGCCCACAGTAAGAAATGTCTGGAGATGGGTGTGTCTGTGGGCCTCATTGAAGACACAGACGCAGAGGACTCAGGTACTGTCACAAGCAGGGCTCTGGGGTTCACAACTCGGTCTTTCACTCTTTAGGTATAGACCCGGTCATTAAAGATCCCGTGACACTTATCACACGAAAAGCATGTGTATGTACCCTGGTGTCATGGGTCCCGTATCTGCAGATGGAGAATAGGATATAGAAGTGTTTAGATGAACATTGCTGTAAATAATCGCCAGTATTCACCAGAGGAAAAAGCGATCCAAGTGGAGACAAAAATATCTGATTGAATCATCATTGAATCTAAACCAATGTCAGGTGTTATATTGAGCCAATAGTGTGAATAAATATCTGGATATGGATTCTGAGCTCAGGATCAGCTGATTTTGTAGCTGTGAGGGGTAACAAAGTGAGTGTCAAATGCAGGTCACCTCTAGTGTGCGGCGAAGATCGATGTCCGTACCGCAGCCTGATCTTGAATGCTAAATGCTAATCCTGGGCGCCCGTGGGCGTCATGCAACACGTCCTCAAAGAGGAAATTGCAGCTTCTAATATTAGCGAAGACGGCGCTGGAAGCGTTCCAGAGCTGGGGGAGTATTTATTCCATTCTGTCCCTGGGCTGAGCCTCGAGGCTGGGCCTATGTCTGTGTAGCCCCAGCTTCCGTCTACACAGTTAATCGTTATTGTAATTTAGTAGGCGCCCTTTTCCAGAACACCGCGGCGTGGTACATAGGGTGCATCCCGTTGAGTCTTTACGCACACTCTGACAGACTGATTTCCTACAATTAAACAAGAAGCAATCCCTTGGAAAATATTAGGGAGCTAGGGGGAAATGTAGCACGCTGGGGG
>JAOVYW010000040.1:2324230-2342290 GCA_025775045.1 Hiodon tergisus
GGTGATCTGGTTGAAGCCAGGCCTAACTGTGAACTCAGGCCCCTGGAGAGATTATAGTGCAGTGCATGGCTCAAAGCCTTGAGTGGTGAATGTACCCCCCCCCATACCTTCTGCTTCTTGCCGGATGCTGGCTCCCCCTTGAGGATGCTTGAGTCCATGGCTTCGATGTCCTTTATGACAAGCCCGAACAGCTTATCACAGAAGCTGAAGACCAGCTGTGGGGAAAGGGTGTTCGGGGTGGGGAGGAGGTGGTCAGGCACAGGTTGGGTGGATAATGACCACCCATATACATACTTCCTCTATTACATCGACACACACTCATAATCAATACTTGTCACCCAGGTTAAATAACAGGGACTGTAGTTTTAAAGGTGCAATAAGTCAGATTAGTGAAAAATTTCAGCTTTCAAAAGCATCATAGCTGTGGATCACTAAACAAAAAGCATGGCTCTATTTACAGAGGTAACCTGAAGTTTCCATGTAGATGTGGCAGACGTAATCTTTGGCAATAAGGTAAAAAAATTTCTAAAAATTAACTGCACTTGCTTATGAGTAGAGGTCTACTCAACTTGCAATTTTGTGGAAATCTTGAAATTCAGTCAATATATTAATTTAAAAAAAGGAATAATTGATGAGTTTTGAAGCCTCTCTGTGTCACTGCGATGCAAAAGCAGGTTAGTGTGATGCAAAAACACTTCCTTCTTTATGTACCTAACAATTAAAATCAATTACCGGCTAGTTGAATGAGTGTTATAGAACAGGGGTTCCCATACTTTTCCAAGCCAAGGCCCCCCAAATAGCATAAGCTTCTGGCCGGGACCCCCCCGCCTTTAAAAACCCATTACAATACTACAGGAAATGTAATTTTAAAAATGTGCCGAGGCCCCCCTGGTGCCCCCCACTTTGAAAACCAAGGTCATAGAACATACTGGAGGCATTACCGTAATTTCCGGACTATTGAGTGGACCTGAATATAAGCCGCACCCACAAACAATTGTACATATATAGGCCGCACTTGTCTATAAGCCGCAGGTGTCCACGTTGTAACATGAGATATTTACACAGAAAGTTTTTTTTTACTTTTAATTAAATACGTAACGTAAATGCTTTTTTACAGTGCCTGTAACACGGCTGGTAAAAAAAAAATTTACAAATTGTTTTACAGCAGCTCTATTTCCTTCTTCGACAGCCAGATCGATCGCCTTTAACTTGAAAGCTGCATCTTATGCTTTTCTTCGTGTGTTTTTTCTCAAAAATAAAACTAATTATTAATTTACTGATTAATTATTAAATACTAATTTATTGTAATTTGCAGAATTGCAGATGCCAGTAAAATTTACTGAGTTCTGGGACTCACTTCCCACATCTCTACAAGTTGGCAAAGCACTGCTTTACAATTCCGGTGAATTCAGTTGGAGCCAAAACCATCATATCCGTGTATGGTCAAGTGTATGGTCAGAGGATATCAGCTGCAACTGCTGGTGGATGTTTATTCCTGAGTTTTTGGAGGTAACATATGTAGTATTCTTTGCTGTTTATATTGTATTAATACTGCAGTGAAATATCCCTTGGTTTTGCAATCAGAGATTAAAATGCAGCTGTACCTCAAATGCATTTATTGCATGCTGTGTTGAAGCCTGCAATTTATGCCTTGCTGATCTAACCTCGGTTAGTTTTTCAGCAAGTTTGTAGCCGTTCTCACGACTCCATTGATTTGTAATGCTCACCTTCTAGTAAGCAAGTAAGTGAGTCCGTTTATTGCGATATATACAGCGTACAGCAGGCTGCAAACGTGTAAAATTCACAAGCAACACTCAACAGTGTAAAATAAATACAGTTCTGAGAATTCTGATCCATGATAGACTTTAAGCACTTTCAATATTACTTACTTTGCTGCATTGGCTACTGCTTTCAGTGTTAGGGCAAAGTGAAATGTACTTCAGATTATGAGGTCAATAATCCTCGACTACAGCATGAAAAGTACGTGGTATGGAGAAGTAAAATACACCGAAATGTTTGGTCTGGTTAAGGGTGGATAAGCGATTCCAGCCGAAAGGGATAGGTATCAAACCTTATTCATACGTCCTGGCATTTTACCTTTATATTCTACAGGCACGTCCATCAGTTCTTGGAAAATGTCTTACTGCACACTTAAACCTACACCAATTTCCAAATGACATCAGGATAAGTATCCTCTACCTGCTGCCCAACGGTGAAGCCCTGGTTGTTGAACTGCTGGATGAACTCGCTGGCCATCTTGTCCGAGTCGTACGCTGTGCTGTCTGTGCTCTTCTTCTGCAGGAAGTCGATCTCTATGGTCATGGCCCCCACGCATTGCTTAGACTTGTCGAAGTTGTAATTAGCCACTAGGAGGTGAAAACCCTGGTTAACCCAGCATTCAACGTATACTCTGTATTTCATTTCAGACATGACAGCTGAGGAGCAGGCTACTGCAGTCAAATTCTGTGCCATTATGTACCATTCTGTGTTATAATGTTCCAAAAAAATCCCAGCCAGAGGAGTACAGGGCAGTGGAAGAGGGTCAATTATTCATCACAAATTTGCAGAGCTCCGAGGACGGACAGAGGTTCCAGTGGGGTTTGATGATAACGCAGCCTACTTCTACGGGGGACAACCGGGAATCCCCTGGACAGACACGGAGAGCAACCTTGCCCTCCACATCATCACAGCTAAAGAAGCACGGAGCAGGGTTGCCCATAACTACCGGTGCTAGAATGCAGAGAAACTACAAGCAACACAAACATTCTGTCAATGACTCTCCTTGACTCTGATTCCCCTTCTGGCTAACTCTTTATTTAACATTCATTCCAATACATATCGATAAAATATACCAGAATGAGGAATAAAATAACTTAATTCAATGGATAACTACGTAATATATAAATTAATGAAAATAACAATAAGTTAATGGCAAAAATTAGTAATTATTTTAATAACAGACCAGGGCTAGCTCTGTGGAGGTCTCTCAGACCATTATGCTCAGACACTAACTGGGTTACTGCTGGGACTTTCTACCCATATTCCACTATCTTGATAGCAAGATTTGTAGACGTCGACTGATATACAAGTCGTTTATAGGTGCATAGAAATACTTTTTTAGGCAGTATTTATTCTGGTATTTGCTCTCTCCATCTCCCACTTTAAGTGAATATAAAGAGAGAGTCAGAGTACGGTTGGTCAGTTACAGCGAACAAGTTAAATGCCTTCAGTCCATGTTTTGCACTATTGGCTAACAGCTAACATGCAACCTCGAGACATACACTACCGTTCAAAATGTTTGGGGAATTTCCTTGTTTTCGAAAGAAAAGCTAATTTTTTGTCCATTAAAATAACATCAAATTGAGTGTAGACATTGTTAATGTTGTAAATGACTATTGTAGCTGGAAACGGCTGGTTATTAATGGAATATCTACAAAGGCGTAGAGAGGTCCATTATCAACAACCATCAGTCCTGTGTTCCAACGGCACTTTGTGTTTGCTAATCCAAGTTTATCATTTTAAAAGGCTAATTGATCATTAGAAAACCCTTCTGCAATTATGTTAGCACAGCTGCAAACTGTTGTGCTGATTTCAAGAAGCAATAAAACTGGCCGTCTTTAGAGTAGTTGAGTATCTAGAGCATCAGCAATTGTGGGTTCTATTACAGGCTCAAAATGGCCAGAAACAAGAAAGAACTTTTTTTCTGAAACTCGTCAGTCTATTCTTGTTCTGAGAAATGAAGGCTATTCCATGTGAGAAATTACCAAGAAACTGATGATCTTGTACAATGCTGTGTAAACATTAAATAGTACCCACAAAACACCAGTCTCAACTTGTCTCGTCTGTCCATAACACTTTTTTCCAATCTTCCTCTGTCCAGTGTCTGTGAAGGGAGCAGTACACAGCGTTGTACGAGATCTTCAGTTTCTTGGCAGCTACAAGGAAAATTTCTAAGTGACCCCAAACTTTTGAACGGGTGTTTATTTCTTCTAAAGCTGACCCCAAATTGAAAATGCTATCAGCTAGCATGAAGGCGCAAACAAAATGGTGTCGCAAAAATTGTCAGAGCACCGCCAGGGCTGGGGTGGGTTAAACCGGCAGCGATTCTCTCGGCTCATTGCTAACGAGCGTCTCACACCGGCTTCCCAGGCACCCACAGGCTTGCAGAGCCACGGAGAGGGACGTGCCCCTCGTGCAGTCGGTGCTTAACCTCTCGTGCAGGCTATGCAGCCTGCAGTGCCCAAAAGAGAAGTATGGCATGGAGAAGCCGAGTCCTAATTCCTCACGCTCCCTGCATGTGGAGGTGGAAGTCATAGTAACGAGCCAAGACGCATTAATAAAACTAGCGGTTCCACATTGGGTGACAGAAAATTGTTTTAAATCATTGCTGATTCTTAAAAAAATAACTCGATAAACAAAACAAAATAGCAGCGATGTCTCCATATGGCTCACCCATACTCAGTGTGTGACACTTTCAGAACTACGGGAGGCTCTAAGGAAGTTCTGAAGAGATTAGAGTTTAAGCTTGGGTTGCGCTCGGGTCAGACTGTTTCAATTGAGCAAGTAAAGCCAGGCACCAACCAGCGAAAAACTTCATCTGTGTCTATGGCATAATAGCACAATGTCCATTATCTCCGACAAGATTATGTAAGGATATAAAAACATTATATGGCCTCAAAGCATTGTCCTGAAAGTAACTCAGAGAACAAGTTACCTTGCCACTTTGGGACCCAATAAGCCATCAATGTTAATGCTGTAGTATGAGGACAGCAGTGCTGCTCTTAAAACACTAATCATGCAATCAGTCAGGAGTATTGGAGAATGTCAAGAGTATTGAAAAATGTTGTCATTTAAGAACACTCCAGACACAGCTGTCATGTTTGCCGCATTAAAATCACTTCCGACGAGAGTGTCTGAAAAAAACAGCACTGGTTTCATATAAATACAGTTAAGCCTAACCTAAAAGTGCAGGGGAATTAAAAGAGGGAAACAACAGGCCGTTTCTGCTCTCTGTAACATCCAGACTATATCAGATCAACAGACGCACTGCCCCGGAGAATTCTGGTATGAGACATCGGTCACCCACTGACTCACCCTCCACTTCCTGTCCGATGGAAAGGCCCGCCCACTTCCTCTAAAAGAGAGACAGAAGGCAAAGAGGTGGTTAGTACTAGGGTGTCCTGAGCCGAGACAGCTACAAACTCCCTTCCCTCTGAATCCAGCAGTCAAAACGCCAGTCTGTGAGACCAGCATAAATATGAATATGGAAATTTCTAAAAAGTTATATTTTCAATATAACCACTAGACATAAGATTTGGTGTTAAATTGCATAAATTGAATACATAAATAAATGAATAAATTGTATTAGTCCTAGAGGTAATGAAACATTACAGAACACATGGGTTGATGAGAGTTTACAATCTGTGTAAAAATAACTAAAATGCCAAAATGGAAAAACAAGGTTAATCCAGGACACTGACAATGAACAGGTTTGAATACTCGAATACAGTAAACAGGCCGTTCACAGAGTTTTCACTCAAATAAACCTGCACCCCACTCGTTAACGTGCCACGTTTGAACAAAGCCTCCTACCTGCGGCAAATTGAAGGCAATGGTTCCCGGCACCACAGAGTGGTGGCTTTTCACAGTGAAGACAAACTTGTGGGCAGGCGTTGTCTTCACAGTCACATGTCTGCATAGAAAGAGGAGAACCCAGAGGTTACTGAACAAACACAGAGGAGAACCCAGAGGTTACTGAACAAAAACAGAAGAGAGCCCAGAGGTTACTGGACAAACACAGAGGAGAACCCAGAGGTTACTGGACAAACACAGAGGAGAACCCAGAGGTTACTGAACAATCACAGAGGAGAGCCCAGAGGTTACTGAACAAACACAGAGGAGAAGCCAGTGCTTATATAACAAACACAGAGGAGAAGCCAGAGGTTACTGAACAAACACAGAGGAGAGCCCAGACGTTACTGGACAAACACAGAGGAGAAGCCAGAGGTTACTGGACAAACACAGAGGAGAGCACAGAGGTTACTGGACAAACACAGAGGAGAGACCGGGATGACTCAAAACAGAAACTGCTATTCGTTTTGGGCTCTGGGATTTAAATAAAGCATGAAATCTCTGCTCAGGGGTCTAACTGCAGATTACACATGGGGTTAAAGGAGACATTTGGTGCTCTGTAGGATACATGATCTCTTTAGATCATTAAGGGGAAAAGGAAAATGTAATACCACTAAATGACATGTCTTCCTAAAGACAAATACCCACAGCAATGCCTGTAATTGAAAAGAGTAACCAAGTCTGCTGCTAGAGAGATTCTATTTTTAGGACTACATGATCCAACCCTCAGTACAGTTCATTAATATTTTATTTGCTATACTGCAAAATTACAATTATGTTATCACAAAGCGCTGAACAGTCCTTTTCCAGGAAAAATAAAAACGAACAAATAAAAAGGGTGAACTCAACCAGAATTCAGATGGAGAATATTTTTAACCCTGGACTACTAGGTTAGGTTTGACTCAACAGGCCAGACTTCAAACAACGCCATAACCTGTAACCAAAACAGACACATACACACGGGCACATAACCCGCAACCATGCTACACACACGCAGGAACAACCTGTAACCATGTCACGCATACTGATTTGACCAAATTTAGCAAAGAGTTGCATCTTCTTCAGAGGAATGGGAAATAAAAGGAAAGGCAGCACACACGCACAAACGGGTATAGACACACGCACAAGCACACACACGTATACACAAACACACACACAGACACATACATACACAAACACACACACACACGTATACACAAACACACTAATACAGACACACGCATCTGCAAAAACACACACGCATAGATGCACCACACACATGCAGACATACGCACACACACACACCACACACACACACACACACACGTATACACAAACATATACACAAACACACTAATACAGACACATCCATTTGCAAAAACACACACACGCATAGATGCACCACACATATGCAGACATATGCACACACAGACACACGTATACACAAACACGCGTATACACAAACACACACACGTATACAGAAACACACTAATACAGACACACGTATTTGAAAAAACACACACGCATAGATGCACCACACACACACACAGACACACATACACACACACACGTATACACAAACACACACGCCCATGTTGGCCCTTATGTACCACGAACAGCCCCAGCAGCACAAATGTCCGTTTGGGTTAATGTCAGCATTGAGTCAGTAGCCCAAGGAAAACTGGCTGTGTAATGCTGCAGGATTCTGTGGTGCAGGATGGGTGGGTGCTGGAGCCCAGAAACAGCTACTCGCACCATTCCACCCACTCAGGTCTGCGGACAGACCGAGTCCAGCACAGCACTAATCACTCTGTGCCATAGGAAAGCTAAGTATACAGCCCAACCAGGCACTGGAGGGTGATGATTTTCATCGCAAAAAGAGGAACACATAACTGACTTCACTGCAGTTACAATTAAGCATTAGACCGTTACAGTGTTACCTCCTATCCAATGAGAGGCGTTTGTTACTCAGCATCACAGATAAGACTTTAATGCACTGTTTGGTTGGCTGTAGGTATACAACAGAGGGCTGCAATAGATAGCGTGTGGAGCGAGATCAGCTCAATTGTGTGCTGTCACTTCCCACTAAGTGTAGGCTATAGGGACAGTATCTATGCCAGAAATGGATAGTCAGAATATTTAACTGAATCCAAATACAGTCACACTATTATTTTTAATATGAATGCTGTTCTGGCGCAATTGTGAAGATACGGATAATGTGTCCATTCATTCGTTAGTTAATCTTCCAGATTAACATGGTGTTCAGATTGGCTGCTCCTTCTGTCTGGATTTTGCTCAACATGCCATAAGATTAGCTTTACTCACTGTCCAGACTGCAGGTCCTTCTCGCTCACCACTGCGCAGTTGGTCAAAGAAAGGTCGTCTGTGGGGCATCGAGCCGCTTGCATCGTCTGCAGGGAGAGGGGGGGGCAGGTTAGATAAGCGCAGGAAGCTCTGGAGCAGCACAGGGAACCTGTGCATGGTCTGCAGGACGTGAAGGGGTACAGGTCAAAGGAGCACACGTGGCCCCACATGCATCTGCGTTCGCAGAGAGAGACGAGGAGGCAGGTTAGAGGGGCACACATGGCCCATGGAGAGACTCAACGTTACATGGGTGCTGGGTCTCAAGGGGCCATGTGCTTTATTCCTCAGCAGGAACACTAGAAGTACAAACGGCAACCCCCGCCGCCTTTCCTTTAAGACCCAGCATCATGAAACGCTGAAGGCCTGTGGCCTCACACAGGGAACCGGACGAGCCCCCCCACCCCCCAGCTGGACTGAATTAAAAACTCCCCAGTCTATTCTAGGCTGTTAGGTGTTACATGCAGCACTATCCAACTCTATCAGCTACACAAGTACAACACTGAGGAATATTCACAAAAGCATTCATGGGGGGCTGAAGAGAAGGGTTGCTAACTTTTTTGGCAGGGTATTTCTCTCCACCTGACCCCGAAGCTCACGGCAGCTGGCATGGTGACACAAAGAAAGTCCTCGCCCAATGCGGCGCCTGGGATCTCTTTCCACTCGATTTCTAACCCTAAAACTCCACTCAGCCCCTCTGCAACACTGCAGTAACACCCCTTGAGTGTCCCCAGTGACTAGCTTAGGCCTGGATAACATTAATAGTGTGCGGTAAAGTCCCTGTTCCTTCACTATGGCCAATGCCAATTGACCTCTGAACTCCAAATACTTTTCAGCATCTCCTCTCCTCCATGATCCTTTTCAGCATCTCCTCCACCAAATTAAGGGTGGAGTTTTAATGCACACCTCTACCAATAGCAGCGCAGTGTATGGGTTTTTTGATACAGCAGCCAGTGAAAATGCACCGAGTTGTTGCCCTTGTGCGAAGTTGTTGTAGGCCACGTCTTGGCCACCCATTACTGCTCCCCTCGCAAATCTCATCACAACAGGTAAGTGTAGAGACTGATCTTCAAAGGACGAGATGTGAACTTTCACCTCATGCTCATAAACTTGAGATTTAGCACAGCATACGAGGATAAAAACATTACTGCACTTGGAGCTGCTGTATCAGGCACTACATGGTTTTGTGTGGTTGATTTGAGAGTTGCTATGAAACTAGGAAAATTATACCAACAAATGAAATCTTCTCTACAGGTGCAGAGAAAGTCTTATTCCCCAAGTCACATTGAGGGATTATGTCTGACAGCCTGGCCATCTGCTTATCGACTGCATATAGAGACACAAACGGCAGATTGCTCATTAGCCCGCCAGCTGACACAGAAATCCCAACTCCTTCAAAGGAGAACATTCACAGCTGCAGTCGTTACTCTGGTGGGTGTGCTGGCTGAGGTGAGGAGATACACAATGTTAAAGTGAGGAATGAGGAGGAGCAGCCTCTGCTACAAGTGATGAGGCCCGGTCTCTTATAGAAATTAGTTTGTGTAAGCAGTGAGGAGGTGCCGTCTCTGGCAGCAGTGAGGAGGAACACCCTCTACCGTTTAAAAATGGGATGGGGATCTCCAGCCGATGAGTCAAGATGGCTGCTACAAGTGACATGCAGGGGGAGGAACTGCAATAGAGTCAGCTGGTGTCAGCTGGACTCAGATGTCAGGGCCAGTGTCTCTACTGCTCTCAATACTGGTTGGAGCAGGATGAGTGCCCATAACCATCCCAGAGTCCACTGCTGTGTGTAAATGTAATCTCGGAGGTCAGACTAGGAACCGTAAAAGCCACTGGACTGGACACCAAAACACAAGTCTGATGCATTGCCATCTTTTTAGGGCAGATTAGTGTTCGACAAAAGTAGAATTATTGTGCAGGATAAAGTCCAGCCAGAAAACCAAAAAACGCCCACTCACCCACTGTCAATCAGTTACATAAAAGCACAACTGTCAATGGGCAAGGGGAACGCTGTAGCCAAACTGTCACGACTTGACATTTTATTCAAGTTCTAATAATGAAATGCAAGGAAGACTGAGGTAGTCTCCTAATTTTACGACAGTACCACCCCCTCAAGTTAAGGGAAGGGTCAATGAGAAGGTGTGTACTGTGGCACTGCCTCTCTGCACAATGCGGCATGCTGCACATCAGTCTGTACCAGGCCAGGACCAGGTCTCAGAGAGAAACGCCCACCGAGACACCGCTCCCGAGGAAACAGTGGAATCTTCGGTTCAGACTCCACCCTGTCAGGCTACTTTTGGAGAGAACATTGGCTCATGGCGATGCTGAAACAGTTCAAGCCGTTTAACTTTCCTCGTTTCCAAGAAAATATACATACCTTGAAAAATATTACGACCTGGGGGCCAACGTAAGCAAGCAGGAGGGAGGGGAAGAGGACATAAGAAACAGATTTGACAAAGCCATGACCACAGTCATGATGCTGAGGCAGGTTTAGGGCTCAGGTGAGTTTACAGACAATGCTACACCTGAGGCGCGCTGGTAGGAGAGGTCAGAGTTTGGGGTCATTTCCATTTTTCCACTTAAATTTTCTTTTAACCCAGTCCCACTGCAATTGTAACAAAAGTCTGGTCCTTTGCAAATTTTTCAGCCCACACCATCTAATTTTTAATTAGAACTGACATTTCACTTCAGGTAAAAATATTTTCAATAGGGAATTGACTCCAAATTCTGGGGGGCATTTGAGCAGGCACATTCCAGCAACACTTTATACTAAGGTTCAAGCAACAGTCAATGCTAAAAGATCAGTCAAATGCATTTATCCTGCAGACAAATGCTTTTTTTGCAGGATACTCTCCTGATGGTTCCACTATATATAAACAGAAGCTTACTAAAGTTTTCTGAACCTTATTCTAAAGTGTTATGAAAACAATCATTGTTTAATGTGTTATTTAGGTGGTTAAGTATCCATTTTATTTTCCTTTCATTATGACATATTAAAATGTACTTACATTTTAAATAAATACTTTAAAGTAAAAATTTGACATATTTGAGAATGGCTCTTCAATATTAGCATGCCATAATTCATGTTTTTGGTTTTGTTTCCATTAATCTGTGTATGCTACACTTACACTAAAGATAAGTTACAATAAAAATAACTTGTTTTATTTAACTTAAATTAAGAACATTTAAATATACACGTAGCCCCTTTTAAAAATGTATTTATTTTTTAACAGGCTTTATAAAATAAATAATTTTTTTCCAAAATCGGAGCCAAAATAAAAAACCAATGGAATATCGCCCACGTCCCATTTGCAGAAACGTGTGAACATTTCTTAAATCAAAAGTAATATCAGGGCTTGAAAGTGATAAACGGCGAGGACTACATTTGACAGGTAAACGGGCGGTGGGCAATGCAGAACAGGTAGACTTTATGGCCTTTAGTGGTGAAAGTTCATTGTTGACATGCAGGTACTGCAAAGCCTTCAAAAGAAGCGGCAGGGAATTTTTGGCAGAGAAAATTAAATCAGAGCAATTAAACAGAGCCAACGATCACACTGCTGGAACAGAAGGAACAGTGCAGCAACATGCTTAGCAAAGAGAGAGCGGCGGTGCTGAGAGGGTTGACTGATATTACCTAGAAACTCAAAAACTAAAGGCTCATTGTTATGCAAGACTGACAAATATGGTTGCCACCCGTTGCAGAAGTCACATCTGAAAATAGTTTGTGCATGAGGTCATGAGGTGCATGAATTTTAAATGGAAACAAACATTCTTTTTTTTATCATTGGAAACACCAGCTTATCAATGAATCATTAATCTTAATATATAAAACAGATTGGATGTATATTTCTATGTTCAAAATGTTTAACCCACGTTTAGACGACGTACATTTGTTTCTTTACGTCCAAAAGTATCTATCATATTCTATTATTTAATGAAAAATGAATATAAAAAAAAGTATTCTTCCCATTGTTGACTTATATAACAAAATAATTCAGTCGAATCAAAATAACCAAATCAGGCGGTCCACACACCCTGGAAGAGCTGATCACCGATGTTTACCCCGATATAAACCAGCAGCTGAAGGCATGGATTTGTGAACCAGCCATTTCAACACCTAAGAATGACTACCGTCCTGCTACAGTAATTCCCTGGCGAGGAGAACTGCTCAGTCCACTACCCCATGGAACCCGCTCAACCCTCCAGGAAAGCCTGCTCACAAACAGACACCGAAGCCCCTATCATGTTGCTGCGGACCCTCAATACCCCACAACTCTGCAACAGATCCAGACTACAGCTGTGCGGCTTGAAACCCTGCATCCTACAGGCTACCATATCCCGCATTCATACCACACATACCACTCATGCCCAGCGACTGCCCCTTTGAGCTTAAAGTGCCGACAGTTCCCTAACAAGCTGTGTCATCACCATCTACAAGGCTCGGGGGAAGTCCTACAAACTGGCTCGAGGAATCCCTGTAAATCCACATGTAGATCTACATTGCCCGCAACAAGAACTTCAAGATCCTGTCCCCAACAGAGGAAACTGAGACGTTGTTTACAAAGAAGCATTGGTGCAATACATACAAATACCTTGAAAAACCTTGTCATTTTAAACAATTAAAATTAGTTCTTGGAATACCAAAATGCAAAAACAGATGACACCGCTTGTCTTAAGTTTTTTTTATTTTTTTTTACAAATAATCAATAAATTAATAAAAAAACCATTGAAATTAAAAATAACTTTTTTATATTAAAAATGTAAAAGACTTAAGACTGCACACAATACAACATGTCACAACGATTTTCCCTCCGTCAACCACATCCGCAGATACCGTAAGTAGTGTGATATAATGGCGCCAGTCATTTTCCTTTCTATCCCACATCAAGGACAACAGGCCTTGAAGGCCATATGAGGGGTTGGACAAATAGAGGCAGACAGAGCCAGCAGGGCGAAGTCTAAACCCTGAATGATGCCTATATAAATAGAAGTGGTCTCTTCTCTGATGTGTGGATAAATGTTGTGGTCTCTCATACCTTATCTGTCTGCCCATTTCAATCCAAAACCTTAGGTGGCATTGAAGTTGCCACAGCAACACTCCACTTTGCAGGTAGTACAAAGCACAGGGAACACTTTGCTCCAGCATGGTTTAATACTAGTCCACACTAGAAAGGTGTAGTACTGAAGCTTGATACTGTGGAAGAATATTCTGGAGGATACATTTTGTACTTTTGAAATATAACAGAAATAGATTTCCTGAACTGTCTTATCATACTTGTATAAGTACAAGTGAGTCACCCTGTTCCCAGAGAAAACACTGAAGTATAAAGACAACCTGTCCCAGAGGGGAGGGAGGAGGCCAGAACAATAAGCAAATGGCCTCTCTTGCCTGCTGCACAATAGCTCATGGTGCCAGGCTGTTTACCCCCCTAAATTCAGATATACCGTGCACCTTGCCTACGGTTCTGTAAACATCCTGTGAAATCCATTTGTTCTGTACATAAATTGTCGACCAACCCTGTGTCTCTTTTATGCTGGATTGATGTTTGTTTGTAATAAATCCACACTCAACCTGAAGCTTTTCTCCTAAACTGAGTGACTATCTTTTTTTCTTCCATACTAACAAATAAACAATGCCATCGTCACCAAACCATATAGCTATTCAAACCATCTTAAGGACCAGAGGCTATAGAGGTCATTAAAAGAACCAGAACAACCTGTGCCATCACAATTAATAGTGACATGGAGGCTAAATAGGGAGAAAAAAAAATACCACTGCTAGACATCATACCAAACATCACCTCCACCATGATGGAACTCATAGAACTAAACCCAAGCAGATACCAGACCTGCCAAGCATAAGATTTTGTCAGGTTTGAGAAATACATCCTACAGATGCTGATACAGGGAGATTCTCCACCATGATTAAATGAAATGAAATATAGAAACAAATATTTCACCAGCAAGGGTTTTCCCTACGAGGGCACACAAGCAAACCTCACAATATTCACACTTTTCTTCTGGGTTTTTAAAATGCATAATAAATGGCCTAAATCCAATCCCTGCCACTGCTCTGGTGGCACTGCAGCGACGTGTCTAAATATATCAATGCTCAGAGCTTAGACAGACAAGGAGTGGGATTATATTATACAGGTCACACACAGTCGTGTTCACTGTCAAACCTACAGAGACAACACAGAGCCAGAAGCAGTCTGAAGTGCATTGCTTCGGCTTACACTAGCCAATCGGAGACAGGACAGGGATTGGTGATACTGGAACGGTGAAAAAAAACTTAAGAATACAATGACCTCCCCATAAAGCTAATAAGCAATACCAAAAGGCAGTAATCCTTGGTTGACACAAACACAAACTGAGGAGACAGAATACGGTGCCTTGCATAAGTATGCACCCCCCTTGGATGTTTCCACATTTTGTAGTGTAACAACTTGGAATTAAATTGGATTTTATTGGGATTTCTTCCATTTATTTTGCACAAAATACCTTTGAAGCTACAACATATTTTTTATGGTGACCCAAAATTTAATTACAGGGAAAAAACAGAATATGTGAAACACAGAAATGTGTTGGTTATATAATTATTCACCCCCCTCAGTCAATATAGAACCACCTTTGGCTGAAATTACAGTAGTATTTTGGGGGAAGTCTCTGCCAGCTTTGCACATCTGGATTCTTGACAATTCTTCTAGGCAAAATTGCTCAAGCTCTGTCAGACTGGATGGAGACCATTGGTGAACAGAAATTTTCAATTCTTTCCACAGATTCAGATTTAGGTCTGGGCTTTGACTGGGCCATTCTAAGATATTCAGGGTCTTTTTGGCTGTGTGTTTAGGGAAGGTGAACCTCTGCCCCAGTCTCAGGTGTCTTGCAGACTGAAACAGGACTTTTTTATGCACCTGGGTGTGGTTGCACTTACGAGACGACACTCGGGTGCATGAATCAGAGAAAAAAAAATGTAAATTCTAGTTTGGGTGTCTGGTGAATTGCACGTTTTGCCTTTAGGAGAGAAAGAGTGATCAATGCAGCATCTGCGTAGTCCATCTGCACAACCAGCAGAAAGAAGGGGGAGGAGGGATTCACAGCTTGTGGAAACTGTGTCCTGATTGACATTGCCCTGACAAGCCCCTCCTACAGTTTCATCATCAAAGAGGATAGCTGACGTAACCCTTTCCTGTCTAGAAGCCTGAAAAGCTTAAGCCGAGGGTGATGCTGCTCTCTGCACGGACACTGAGGGTACAGAACACAGTTACAGCTCCTGTTCCAAGGGTGCTGCTCCCCTCTGCACTGACACTGGAGTTAGGGTATACCACAGGCGAACACAGCTACAGCTCCTGTTCCAAGTGTGGAACTATCAGGACTAATACATCCAGTTGGACGTTCTGTGGTTGGTTCCACAAATATATTCTTCACACAGCATACGCCACAAAAATGCGCATTCCACACACACTGCATACAAACACTCTACACAAACCATGGCTTTGGTCCCTGCAGCCAATGAGATCTGTAGATACAATTACACGTTTGGGATCATCTGCAATTCTAGCTGGTATTAATACTGGTAACTCTAAAGACAGTAGAGCAAAAATGTCTAAAATAGCAAGGTGCTTCATCTTGAGGAATGTACATTCTTTAATAAAGTAGCAGTTAATAAACTACAGTCTGTAAATCTCCTGCATAACTTATTTATGAGATAACCAATAACGATAATGACCTTCATTATTATTAGTACCACAAATTTGGTCATTCATTTTAAAAGTGCAAGTTTTTTTGCAATTGTTCTATTTTTTTCTATAGAAATGTGGAATTGGAGAAAGGGTTAGGGTTATTGTGTTTGATTCTATTAAATCATTATTAAAAGTAGGATATTTTCCAAATGTTTAAAATATAAAACTAGCTCAGTACTTCCATTACTCATTTTATACAATCTTTTCGTTCTTCATCAAGGGTGTGAATATTTTTTGAGGGCATTTTCGGCGGTTTGTTCATAGCTGCTCATTTTGGAGGTACCCGGGGTTCGGTTTTTTGAAGACCTTATAACTCTTGACCACACGAGGTGTTCAGGAGAGCACACCATTATTGTCAGAAGTAATAAAGCCAATAAACTGTAGAAGTCATTACTAATTGTTATAAAGAGCATATTTATAATGATTAAATAAAGACAATGTCCAGGCTACAACAGCGGTTTTAAAAAGCATTTGTCATGTGGTTTGACTGCCATATTGGTTGATACGTTAGTCATTTAGCAAGACCTTTTATAATTAACTTTTTATTTTGCTCTGCCATTAAGTCTTATTCATTCTTTTCAAGGAACATGTGTAACCAATTGGCCCTGGGAATCTGGATTTTGATTTTTTTTTTTTTTAAAGCAAAAGAAGAGTTGAAGACTCTTTCACTCCGACAAATTCAAATATAAAATGCATAGATGCATAAAAAATATATTAAATTGCTAATGCATTTCAATTTTCCCCATTATCAATTAATCACTCTGAAATCCAGTTACTAATGCCAGCTCACTATAATTGTATTTGCTGTATTTTCCAGAGATATTTGGTGCAAAGCTGGGAATCCTGACAAACCCAGACATTCTCAATGAATGTGAAGGGGCATACCATGACACTCCTCTGCCGATTTCACCAGGATAACAATGTCACGGCAACACGATGAGTTACTTACAAACTAGCTGTGTAATGAAGATTCTGTGTAAGCTTGCCGCAGGCACTCTGCAGTAATAAATCCCTGTTAACACAAAATGCCATTATGCTTAACACCTGGCTCCGGAGTTCAAACTACTTTGTCAGTATAAATTTGGCAACTATTAGTCCTGATCATAAATGGCCTCTAGCATTGACATTACCCCAGCAGGGAGAAGGCGAGCGGACGTCAAGGAGAAGCATCTTTGTGAACCCGGACGTTTAGCACATTTGCTTTGTCGTGACATTCCAACTTAGATTTTTTCCCCCACATAACTTTACTTAATCATGACTTAATTACAGAATTCCGTTACTAGCCTAGCCTTTATCAAAAGGCTGCTGCCATCAGAGACAGCAAAACAACCCCTTTGCTGCAAAATCTAAATGGGTCTGGGAACCGAAGTGGGGGATCATCCCATTTTAATTCTGTCATTAAGCATCGTAAACCAGAAATAATTATTTCTAACAACTCTGACCCAACGTGGACGGCACAGACGACAAAATATTCATTTTAGTTGTAATTCCCAACTATACATAAGCATAAATGTGCGACTACCGGCGCAATAATGGAGAGGAAAATTATACCGCTCTCTTGATCTCACAAAAAGACTGCCCAGTTGAACAAACGGCACTGTTGCTTTTACTGAATAATGAGCTGTAGGTCTGCCTCCTATCCACTAGGGACAGTGGAAAAAGTGGTACACCACACATACACTGGTTTGTTGACAATCTGTGGTTTTCAATGCATCATCCATAGTGAAGAGTGAATTGTATCATAATACCAAGGAAATAAGTAAACTATTGTTATGTGGCAGCTATTAGTTAGAAAAACGCAAACGAGTTATAAACAGTATTGTTCGGATTCACATCAGTAGCATAGCCCTACACAAACCCAGACCTGCAAACGTTAAAGTTAGCTCACAGGCCACCTGGACGAGTATCCGTTCAATAGTGTTTTAAAAGTAATAGCCTCAGCTTCAATACATTTTAACATTGTATCTGAATATTGCCTGAGGCCACCTCTAGATAGTGTTTCAAAGAACAGGGCAGTGGCAAGGAGGGAGGGGAAGAGGCAGATACTGCACTTGGGCAAGTATCCAGATCTTGCACTCCGGGAACCCAAGATGAATAAACATGTAATGACTTCCATCTGCTGATGAAAGCAACCAGAAAGACAAAAAAAGGCAGAAGCCCTGCCTGACACCAATGCAGCAGAGAACACTTTCCCTGCATGCCCACTCCCTCCTTTCATCAACACCACTGCATGCCCACTCCCTCCTTTCATCAACACCACTGCATGCCCTCTCCCTCCTTTCATCAACACCACTGCATGCCCTCTCCCTCCTTTCATCAACACCACTGCATGCCCTCTCCCTCCTTT
>JAOVYW010000040.1:2342390-2379913 GCA_025775045.1 Hiodon tergisus
CATTAACACCACACATACTGGGAGTTTTTTTGTTTTTCCCCAGGAACAATAAAATAGGAAGCAATCAATATGCCAATTCTTTTTCACTGCAGAAAAATGGCAAGGGTGTAAAATTCAGTTTACCCAGTTCCACAGCAAATGCATTATTTCTTAAAGCAACATGGCAAACAACAGCCCTGCAAATCATGCATTATACTCCCTGTATGAGGTGAAGGCCTGATGAATCTCACTGTAATACTGTACTCAACTCAGGAGTTCACACAACAGAGACAGCTCCTGAGAACAGGTATACTGAATCGAATCAAAAGACTAAGACTCGGTTTAGGAGCTACACAGCGTGTTCAAAAATATCACAGAATGACAAGTGCATGGGGCTCCTGATACAGATGTTCCTGAATAATACTAAATTGTCTCATTAAACTCCACTGACTTTAAAAGAGATGTGATTTTTGGGGTCTTAAGTGACCAGGTTGGCTCTAATTGCTGATTTTTCACAAGTAAGCATCTAAGATGTACCCGCATGTAAGAGAAGGGCATAATCCGCAAGCCAAGAGACATCAGCAACAGTGGGCGGAAGCCCTTCCAATGAATTAGGCACGAATTGATTGGCTTTCATGTGGAAGAGTGGCGTCACATTCTTCCTGTAGCATTCCACACATTTAATCTCTTAAAGGCACAGAACTTAATGTCACCTCTGAACTACGAACGAATCCTGATCAGCCTGCCTAAGGAAACATAATAGGAAAGCTAGCATGTTTTTGGCAACCTCTTAAATGCTAGTATTAGTCAGGTGATCCCCAATTCCGATCTGCGCCCGTTATCCTACGGGTATCTTCCACACCCCGCGCTGCGGGGGAAGATCTCGTGATGCTGTTATTGGCGCTGCGAATACGTTGACTGCATTGCTGGAAAATATTATTATTTTTAAATATATATTATTTTTGTTCAGTGATATTGTTGCTCTTAACGAAGAAGTCGTGAAGTAAATTGGTTGGGATGGGCTTATCTCTGCGGAGCCATACCAAGGTGAAACAAAGCTAGCTAGCTAGAATCTTAGACGCCATCCTGCGTTTTACATGCCAATTGACGTAGATGTGTTCTTTAAATTAAACGGATAGTCTTTTAAGATAATAAATTCAAGGCAAATTTCTTTTTCTTTTCTTTTTCAGGATACGCTAGTTTGCATTCGAATAGTAAAACTGATATTGTATGGGGTTTTGGAGAGAGGGTCTAACCGAGGCAGCTATGTAAGAGTATAAGAGTAATAACCCTGACTGTCCTTGCTATATCAGTGATTTATTTTGATATCACGATCCTTCAGCTAATCCTTTAGTCATTTGGCATTACTACTCTAATGTATTAGATACTAACGAATCATATGTTTTTTTGTATTTCACTGGGGGTTGCATAATGTTTTAAAAACATGCTAGTGGCAACTATGCTTGCCACACGACTTGAAATAACGGCTGTTTTAGGCGTTTGACTGAACTGCTAGCATACATAATGTAATGTAACTGACAGCAGCAGCACGCGAGGTTGCAGTGCTGGATTTTTATTTGCAAATAACGGTCTGAGGCAAACATCAGAAAACCATATATATGTGTTTGTGTGTGTAAAATCTACGTTTAATATCAATTAACTAGCTAAATGAGGCAATACTCAATGTTATTGGCTGCTTTGCTGGCCTCGTTCAGGTTTTGACTACTGCTGGCTAACCTCGGAATCTGCTCGTTTGGCTAAAGGATTATTGTTGCTGACAGAGCCCTTTGCTTGATATGAGAAGTTATTTATTCAATTTTTTTTTTTTGTAAATATTATTAAAATCTTACCCGGGCCGCCATCTTCGAGTTTGTTGATGCTCAGTCAGAGGTCCAGCTCAGAATAAAAACTCGGACAGAGCCGCACCGACAGCTGCAGAAGGAGATTGAGTCTGCGCAGGCACCAAGCACAAGTCGCAGGTACGCATTAGTACACCGTTTTTCTATGCGAATACGACGCATTAAATTCTTATTGGCCTAGAGGACAAACGTGATGCTTCTTAGCCACAGAGACTAATTGGTTTATCATCCCTCAAATAAATAAAAAAATTAAAAGTACGAGAAAAAAACGTTTATTACGCTGTTCCGGATTTCCGTTTGGTGCGGTCTAGTTAAGCTATTTACTTCCGACCTAGCTTGCGTATGGAAATGAACGAGTTATATACAGTTATATTACGCATCTTTTCTCATGCCTCATGTCAGCAATATGCATGTTCCTGCCCCGGTGCGTCGCTCAGCCCATGACCTAACATATATTATAGTTTATAAGTGATGTGCCTAAACAATACATATTCAATTCTTCCAAATAAGGTCAGTTCACTGAATTGACCCAGTCCCAACGTCTTTGTAATGCATACCATGATTACAGGGTGTCAATATTACGGTTAGTCGCCTCACCTCTCCAAGTGCCTGCTCCACAATTGTTTTTTAATCATAACGTGATTTGTGGACTACAAGCCCCCAAATTGTCCTGGAACACAATTACCCTAATTAATCTCAGAAGTAGACATAACCCAACAAGAAATCTCAGATTCTTTCACTTCTTGGTTCTTTC
This sequence comes from Hiodon tergisus, assembly GCA_025775045.1. Taxonomy (NCBI): domain Eukaryota; kingdom Metazoa; phylum Chordata; class Actinopteri; order Hiodontiformes; family Hiodontidae; genus Hiodon; species Hiodon tergisus. The sequence continues at coordinate 2,344,983 of JAOVYW010000040.1, forward strand.
AGATACATTTTGGCCTCAGTTGGTAAACACACTCTTCTGAGCACAAACCAAGCCTGAAGGGCTGGAGTTCACCGGTTCAGATCCAGCTCATGTCGTTAGCCGATTGTGACTGGTTGACCACAGAGATGCACGATTGACTGTTCCTAATCAGGTGAGAAAAGTCACAAACAACGGCCAATTTACAAATATAAAAACACTAAAACAACTAAGAATCCTTTCTTCACTATTGTAGATCATTTGTTTTAGTCATGGTAACTAATCTTGACTTAAAGGTTGATCCTCAAAAAAATTAATAAACACTAGAGCTTTATTACAATTAGGTCATGATAAACCATTCGGAATTTCAGTAAATAATTAATATTAACCTTTAGTCACTAATTCCTGCTGCTCACAAAACACCCCTTACACAGCAGAAGCAAACAAAACACTTGAAAACGAAAAATATTTTATTTCAGCTCATCTGAACATCAGATATACTGGAAAGGAATGTTTGTATTAGACGCCGATACCATTTAAAATCCAAAATAACCAGACTACACCCCCCCGTGTTGGGTTTTAGCAAACAGGAAGCTGTGGTTGGAGTCATCTAGTGACACAAATCTGATCCCAAGTCAAAAAAATACAATTAATCAAGAAACTTCAAACACCTGGATACAATGAGAATTCAAAGAGGAAGGGTGAGACCAGAAACAACGTATACACAACCATTTTATTAAAGGAGTGTCCGATACCAAGAGGAAGAATTTGGCCCACAAAGGAAATAAAAGACAGAAGTATTGTGAGGAGGCATGACTGAGTTCATCAGAGAAACATGAATGTAATTGAAGCTTACAGATCCAAAACTATATATGCAATTAAAGGCAAAACCAAAAATTAAAAAAATTCACAACTGTCTGGAGCTCTGAACACTTTCTTTGCCAGTATAACCAAGTATAGGGTGCATCACAAACCATTCATTTTCTCTTTAATTTACTCCAGTTGTGCTTTATTACCTTATTCCATCTAAACCTATTAATATTGTTTCGCAATATTATACAGCCATACAAGGCAGGTCAGAAAGCCGATACCAACAAAAGCTAGTCAACCAGAGCAAATGGACAATCCAGGACCAGGTCGAATCCTTCCGTCACTTTTCACATTTCTTATATTAACTCACTGTCAGGATACCCAGCCTTCCAGGTTTTTAAATTAAACCAAAGTTGTAGCAAATTAATGTAGGACACACAGGGATCCAACCTATTTGTTCTTATAGTTTGGGATGTGTTCAAGTAGTGTTTAGACACGTGGCCAAAACAAACACAGAACCTCGATCTGAAGTGATGCACATGTCTGTGCAGGTTTTACCAATGCAATGAAGCAGCCACAAACCTGCCTGATGTCTTCAATCGTTCACCCCAGGTTTACAGCAAGAAGTGGCCAGGTCTAACAGATCACTGTTGATCTACCTTTAGAACATGCTCTGCCTGGGGAATCACTTCACACTCACTGGAACATACTACTGCTTGAGACATTGACTGACTGACTAGACAAGACTCTCCCAGGAGCTTACAGTCCAACAACCAGTAAAAGCCCCTGTGGAGCAAGAAAAAAAACAAAACGGAAAAGGGCCGACTATTTCACAAGCAGGCATCTTTTATAAAAGAAAGGGAAGGGAAAAAACACCCTTGGGAACAATGGAATTCTAGGCATATGATGTACCTAAAATCCAGAACCCCTGAGCCTCCTTCATAATTTAGCTACATCTCCAATCACTGCAACCAGCATAGGAGCAACAGATTAATGTAGAGTCAAGAGATTTAGGATTTAAGCCGAGTTTTCCATCTTTTACAAACACACACATCTAGACAGGGCTCTCTGTGACTTTATTCTGTTATTTAAAAAAAAAAGGTGACAGGAAGGACAGGCAAATCTTGGTAATGTTATGTACATACAGGAAATGACAACAGGAATGAACCGAGTGCACATTGTGTGACACCTGACAGGGTCTTCCCTTCACAACGGATCTTTGCCATCTCCCCTCAACAAACCAACCAGTCCACGATGTACAACAGCTGAAAAAAAAGTAGAGGGTGAGGTATAGTCATAACCGCTTTTGAAAAATCTGTGTTCCTCTGGTTTCAGTGCTCAAAGTCAGACATTGCACCCAGGGGCAGCAACAGAGCAGATGATAGGCAGTTTAAGCCTACGTGTTTTAATCTGCAGGATAGGTATATATTTATATATAGAATGTATTTATTTATTGTTATTTTACAATATTCCCTGATGGCCATTTGTGGCCGCGTATAACACAGAAACCTGTAAAAAAAAAAAAAGAAAGAAAAAAAATACAAGGTGATGGTGGTGGTGGTGGTAGTAGTGATGTCATCGTCCGTTAAGGGGAGACGTTAAAAACTTTGGGCATGAGAGCGGAAGGGGACCGAGAAGTCTCCAGGCAGTCTGAGGGGGTTTTTGCTGTAGTCCGGCCCCCATTTGCACCACCCCACCCCCCCCGGCCACAGGTGTTCCACACGCTGGTCACATGCTTTCTCCTGCGCTCTGGACTTCTGTGGGAAAAACACAGGGATCAGTCATGGCTCCAAGGCCAACAGCGGCAAGGGCAGCAAATCAGCAAGAGCCAACAGGCCACTGGCACAAATCATTTTTCATAGTTCTAACCGAAGCCTATTATTTTATGAGATTAATTTAGGTTAAGTTTTTTTCTGTAGATAAAACAAGTCAAAGCACCTTTACAACAGGTAATATGTGGCTGCATTCCTTCCAGGTAAGAGGAAAAAAACTAAAAGCATTCTCCCCCTGGAATTCAAAGCTATATTTTCTAAATGGTAACACAAAAATTAATTTGTAACCTGCCATTTGTTGCTTATCAAGTTCCACTCATGCTAGTAGGGGCGATGATGAAAGCTCACCTATGTTAGTTTCTTTGCTTTGTTGTAGAGCGAATCCACTACTTTGCTCATGTTCTGAATAGTTTCCAGCGCAGCTTCATATGTCTTGTCTACTGGGGGTTCATCAAATACGATCAAAACGCCCTCGCCCTGGTCCAGGATTCCTATGGGGGAAGGGGTTCAACCAGGTTTACACACGTTTAAACCTACAGAAAAATCTCATTATATAAATGTGCACCAGTCATGTGTTGAGATCTCAAATACTGCACTACAATTCATAACACCAAAAGAAAAAACCCATAAGTTAGCTAGCAACACATTGGCTCAGAGCCAACATTAGGCTCTCCTGGAGGTTCCAGCAATCCCATATGTACATAATTCTTAGTTTTTGTAGTTCATATTAATCTGGTTTAATCTGGGAAAGCTATTAGGTCCTTTTGTTCTAAAGGTATCAAGATATTGATATTCCTCACCAGAAGGAATGCGTACCATCTTTCCCTGTATTTGAACAGACCAAAGAAAAACAATCCTCACACATTACCCACTTACCGTGAAACTTCTTGTCGAGAATCATCTGTGACAGCTTTCTTTCAACGTCTCCCTACATGAGAACATGGAGTGGAGTGCCAAAATATAAAATTCACTAAGCCAGGCACACGCTAATTCTGAAAGAGCTCCATACACATGTTTAAAGAAGCTAAACTTTAGTTTAATGATTCTTACCTTTGAGAGTTTAATAAGCGTTGAGATGTGTTCTATCTGGGGGGAAAAACAAAAGGACCAAACAATGCCAGTAAGAAAAAGTGCCACCTTTGGCCAGAAACAGAACTCAAGACAAGCAAGTGCAGGCATGTAGAAGGAAAGCAAAGGGACCAGGGGCAATCTACCTGCACTCTGGAGAAGGGCTCGATGACACGGATGAGGTTCTGTTCCAGCAGGTTATCATACAGCTTGGCCAGGTGCGTGCTGATGATTGGGTCGTCCCTCAGTTCGGCTCGGTATTCTGTCAAGGCCTGTCAAAGACAAGGCAGAGCGTAGCACAGCCATCACACTTAATTTTCAATCTCTGAGTTATCCAATAAAATCTATAGAGCATCACGACATCCCAAACCACTACAAACCAAAAATCAATCAAAAAACACTATAATCGATAAAGGCAAATGTATTGGTGAGTTTCATAAGAAAAACAGGGGCTCACCTTTTCAAAGTCCGCTAACGACCTGTTCTTGCTGGCTTGTGCCACAGACTTCAGTGCGTCCGTCTGCAGAGAGCGAAAAGACAACGCTGAAGAAGGTGCAGTACAGTGACCCCTTGTGATGAAAATGTGCAAGGACAACACCTTACTGTGGGCTTAGTGACAGACCTGGAGGCTTGTCATTTAAAACAGAGGGGAGAATTAGCCAGTCAACTTACTGGGGTTTTCTTCAGCTCCAACCTACTTATCGCCCGTATCTCAGGAAATAAAATAAAAACACCCTGATGTTCACACTGCTCCTAGTTCAGACACAAAGGGTAGTCAAGTCTGCTTGGTCTGACAGTATGGAGACTCACCCTGCCCCTCTCTCCAGCAGAGCTTTCGGCTGTGTTGACGGAAAAATAAGAGCGGATTCAAACAGCCTATGAGCAGGTAATCAGACGCCTACCTGTCGTCCAGCGTAGCGCAGAGCTAGTTTCCCACTGATCAAAGTCTGAACGTCTTCTGGCCTAAAGGGGAAGAGAGGCACCGTGATACAGCCATTACCCCATCTACAGGATATACAAATTTGACCCCATAATTAAAACCACTTTAACCCTACGCGAGTTGGTCCAGCACTTACGCGTTGAGCATGATTCTGCAGAGCAGCATGTATTTAAGAGCTGTGATGGCCCGCGGACTGTCGATTGAGTCATAGCCCTCAAATGCCTCGTAGAAGTACGAGTATGCAGTCTTCCAGTCCTTCTCCTCAGCTGCATGAATGATCCCTGCAGACAAGATGGCCCTTCATCACGTTAATGCAGTTAAATTTTTCCCCATCATCTATACACTGTGCAGACAATTTACCCATTTTTTTTTTAATTCAGTGGCATTCTCCAGCATAATGTAAAAACCCATTTAAAAATAAAAACATTAAGAGAAACTACAACTGCCCCAGACATTCAGCTACACAAGTGCCTGGTTGTCACGGAAACTACAGAACAGTGGCCGTCATAGAAACACATGTAGTTGGTGTGCATTTGGTCCAGCCAACATTAATCATTTTTACACTGTACATCAAGCGGGGAATATTCCTTGGCATTTCAACAGGAAATCAGAATCAGAACTCCACTTGGGCTGCATTTGAAATGGCAGAATAAGTGGATGGGCCACCTGACTGCATGTCCAGGGCAGCCTGCAGCTTGGGTGGGCAGTAAATGGCGTTGGCTGTGGTTCTAGCAGATGTCAGGGCAGCCCGTGCTTTAGGCAGGTTACTGAGGGCATGGTAGGTCTTGCTCTCCAGTAGCTGCACTTCCACTAACAAAGCCTTATCGTCCATCTTCTTCAGCTCCTGCAGCAGCTGAGAACCTGTGCAGATTCATGGGAGAGAGAGCACGATGTTCATCGGGTAACTATGGTAATCGCCATGCGACAATCTGGACAAGTAGTTATTTGGTTCAGTTTCACTTGAAAAACATAACTCCTTTAGTTTTTTTCCCCGTCATCAGTGTAACCCAACTATTACATTTTTAATCACACACTGCTTTAGCCATCTGGCACAGAGAGGTCATCCATAATCTGCTTAATTCCCAACCATACAGAAGTTCTACATTTTTTACAATGCCACTTAAACAAAAACTAATAACCATCCATAAGCACATCCTACTCAAATACTACTAAGCAGATAGAGGGTGTTTGGCATATAAATTCTCAGCTCAGGGTTCCTTGAACATCACACACAAAGCTCTGTGGTTTGACTAAGGTAGGATAACAAATGGAACTCACCCAGCAGCAGGGCCTCCTGGTACTTCTTGGTGTCGAAATACAGAGAGACCAAGCGAGACTGTGGAGAGAAGGAAGATGCTAGAATAGCTGAGAATTCCTGGCTATGTCTCTGACCAGGGTGAGATCTGACTCACCCCATGACAGACGACAGTGCAGAACACCATTCTGCAATCTACAGACTATAGCACACAAGACTAGACTGTATCTCAATGGTCTTCGCAAGATCCCCAAGTACTCAAGCTGTCTCGCCACAGCGCGAGCCAGAAAGTCCCAGAGAGTTGGAAGGGCTTCCAACGACTGCATGGCAACCCTAATTGGCCAGTCAGGGGAGACCAGCAACTGTTGGCAGACAGACGTCTGACTGGCAGGACTCATGCTCATAGATCAGCATCAAATCAGGTGCAAGCTCTACAGCGTTGGGACTCCAACTTCATGGCGTGGCCCAGTAAAACTGCTGCACCTCAGCCTTTTCCTCATTACTAGATATGTGACAAAAGCATATAGGACAGAGTATCCATTGCATATGGATTACACATAAGGTTGGAAAAGGGCAAAACATTTCAGGTAAATTTCAGGGAAAATAGACATTTGGCATGGTTTTTCCTCATGTCATTACAGTAGTTGATATCCAACGTGTCTATGTATTTATTTGTAATATCACAATGAAATAAGGTATTTTTGGCCGATTTCGGTATCAAAAGCAAGTATGCAATTATGTGCTTTAATGTTTTAGTATTGCAAGCACTTTTAATGCACTCTGCAGTCACAGGTAAAGGAAAAAGCACCAGCATCCTGCCTGGTATAATCATCTGCAGAGCTACAGTGGGAGACAACCACATGAGGGTACATCTTGATTATATTGGTTCTAGATTTAAGTTCCTACAAGTTATACCTACATCAGCCGCTTGCGAGCGCAAATGGACAAAAGACACAAAAGTCTCACTAAGAGAGTTGTAAATGGAGTTGCTATCCAGGCACAGCCAGTCAGAGCCATCCACAACACACAGAAATAAGATAAGTCAGAGCTCCGGACACTGATGTCTAAATCCTAAGAGGAAAAACTATTCAGGCCTAAGAACCTCAAGGCTAAACATTTGCTTTTCCACCCTTTTATACTGGATGGGTCTTTTTTGGGGGGTAAACACAGGGAAAGGTTTTCAATACATTTTGTTTGACCAAATAATGTTTTCTTAGGATAAAAATAACAATCACATCAAGTGTTGCATTAGAAGAGTTTGTACGTTTAGGACTGAAATTCTTCATGAATTTATCCTTAGTGAAAAATTGGAAGATACCAGAAAAACAATAGTAAACAGTACAGAAACCTATCAACTGAAATTTGGTTAAAATGTGAGACTGGTCCCAAGAGTCTTCTAGACACATATTTTGGACGCGATTAATTAGCACAACCGTCAGCCTTGTTTAGAACCACACTCCTTGATTCCTTGATGTGTGCCTTACTATGCTTTTTATCAGACAATTGCTCTTGCCATTGTCTGACACCGTTTTTCAGTGACAGAAGAAATTTTCAGCAGGACGACATCCATTTGATATTTAAGCTTCTTTATGATTTTACAGCTTAGTACACAAATATAAGACTGGTTTGCTGCATGTCCCAAGTTATCTAGTGGAATGAGGTTTCTGGGAATGTAATGAAATTCACAATGAAAACTCATCTGAACAATAATCTGTTTTGCAGTAACTAATAGCATGTGCAATTAGTTAAAATATTGGTGTTCATGCAATGCTAGAAAACCCCAAAACAAATGGACCAGAAACACTTTAACCAATGCTGAAAATTGAATGTAGAACAATTGCTCAAGTATGGTCCTAGAAGGCTGGAATATAGCTCTTATTTAATTTAGAAATGTATTAACCCAATTTACTGAACCCATTATATCACTGTTCATCTATGTATGTAGTAGAGGGGGGAAATGCTCTGAAATCGGCCTACTGTGCACCAATCTGACTGTTATACCTCCAAGGCCTGGCGCAGGAAGGTTCTTTTCTCAGACTTGGCCCAGTCGATGCACTCCAGGCACAGCTCCACCTCCTGGCCGGTGGCTGCCTCCATGTCAAGAAAGAGGTCCAGAAGGGAGCGCACCAGCCGGGCTGCTTTGGCCTTGCTGATGGAGTTGAGGAACGGCCGCACATACTTCAGAAGCCCCCCCAGCTCTGCCGGAAAGAGCAGGGCATAGTCAAACCCTTAGCTTCGCCCCACCGCCCACTTAATAACAGCCCCTGACCAAAGAAAGCCAACGTGTCTATCTTGAAAGTCTGTATTGTCTGAGCGTTACGATAAATGACAAGTTAGAGCCTGCTGGGGAGCGATTGGGGAAGGGGCCTACCTGCAGCCTGCCCGGTCTTGGCCAGCAGTCCACCCAGCTCCAGGATGCTCTGCTCTTTGACACGCACTGCCTCCTCATCGCTCTCCTGGATGTCCCGCTTCACTGAGGGAGCAAGCAGAGCACATCAGAGGCTTTGGTCTTCAATTAGTGGGTGTTATCAGGAAAAAAGTATTCCACACCTGCTCAGTCATAACAGTTCCTTAAGAGATCAAGATCTGGTCACTGCCCCCAGTACCCGTCTATCAAAAGGCAGAACACAACTTGGTCCAAGAAGCTATTTAAACCAAAACGGGGAGATACTGAATATCATTTAACTCAGTTGGCCAGTAGCTATCTCCAATGTATTGTATGCCTATCCAACATAAAAACAAGAAGCCAAAACCAGTGATACTACAGAGATGAAGTCCTGGTGATCTGATGTTGCTAGTACGTACCCCCAACCCCCCACCGAGGGCAAAAGCTAACAAGTGTATGACTCAGACTTGTGTCTAGTCACTACAGCTATGGGACTTGTATCTCATGTGACTTGTAGACAATTCAGCCACAAACCAATTTAAACACAACATAGTTAGACAAGAGAACTGCTACCGGTGCCATTGAAATAGTTTGCTCTACATCATAGGGGCAATCAGTAGGTATGCGAAAAGTCTAACAGTGGCATTTACATCATTCCTAGTAAAATTTATAAAACTGACAGCCACTTTACACATTAGGGAGAAACAGAAATTACTGTGCAGAAGTTGACTAGATAGTCAAACGGAGCTAACATCGCTGACCGCCGACCTGTAAAGCAGGCTGGGTATAATTTTCAGAATAACATTTTATAAAAGTAAAAGGTAACACTAATCTGTTAGTTTTATCAGGCCGTGGGTTGTGGTTGTCCGGTATACATTACAAATATGCCAGCAAAGAGCTACCATGAAGAGCATCAAAAATGTCAAACGCCACTGTAACGGATGCCCCTACTACGCTAGAAAAGACTCATGATCAAAACATGGACTGGAAATCCTCCCTTTTCTTCATTCGTAAACTAATACAACTGGATAAATATACAATTCAATACCACGTTTTATTGAGTAAATTGTGATAGAAGGAGGCAAATACAACTTTATTGTCTGAGGTTCTAAATCCCCGGCCTACCACAAGTCTTTCACAGTGAGTCAGCAGCAAGTGAAACAGCTCTGGCTGCCGAAACTCTGATCGGAACCAGTCCGGTATACGAAAGACTCACACTCGGCATGCAATCCCGCAGAGTCTACATAAATGTCACTTACCAATTGAATGCAAAATGTCGATAGAAGCGTTACGATCCGTGCTAAGAAGAGACTGAGCTCTCTGAAACTCGACCACCGCCGCGGCCGCCATCTTACCTATTCTCAAACTGCCAGGCTCACATAACAATCCGACCGGCACAGGAAATTACACAAACACGGCATGCTGGGATATTGAGTTGATCAGTAGCCTACGTTTTCCACGTTTGTATTAATTTATTTAGTTGATTAATGTTTATGTATTATCGGTTTCATAGCAAATGCTGGCGAAGCACCGTAATGTAAGCTCACTGGGTGTGTTGATGAGCGACTATGAACTAGTCGTGCCAAGGACAAGTGCCCTGGGTTGCTGCAGTTAACTGCGCTCGTTTTATAAAAATGTACAATAAAATATACCGATTCTTTTCAACCGATATGCTTTCATACGTTATTAGAAAATGTACTATTTTAATTACTATTTTAATCAGATAAAATGTTTTTAATTTTTATTTTAAATATACTGCCTTGGCATTTTGAAGTTGAAATCTCAAACGTGTATTTATTAAATGTGTTTTAAGTGACATGATTGTTGTATTTTGAAATATATTTTATTTAAGTCAGATTTTAAATAAATTTTGACCCTTACAAGGAAAAATCTAATATCAAATTCCAAATCAATTTTACCTCTGTGATCGAATACCCCGTAGCCCATTAGTTACTGCTGTATTTCGGACGTTCAAAGAAGACCCTGCAGCTAAAAGGGGTTCACGTTTCCAGGCCACGGGCCATCAGTTTCACATTCAGTTTTTTTTTATTTAAAAAAAGTACGCCAGGGAGGTTATCAAGGCTTACCGAAGCTTAGATACATACAATTATTATTTAAATGGGAAAGTACAAAAGTGTATACATATGTGTGTTGTTTCTGAAAAGTCAGGATCCAGCCATACCTTATAGAAACAGTATTTGGCCTGGATTGCTGCAGAGAGATGTGTAGTAGTCACTGCACTTGTATTGCAGGGCAAGTTGTCATGGATATTTCAAGACAAAATTTTACATTAACAGAACATAGGTAGTTATCTAAAAATATAACAAGGGCTTCCGGAATTCTGTAAAAACGGACACAACACCTCGGATAGAAAAACAAGTAGTTAGGGTTAAGCCCAAATTCCTCCATCCATGTCGATGTTACAATCACATAAATAGATGGATTTAACAAATTGTTATTTCACTGTAATATTTATTAATTATGAGAAGTAAATAACACGATTCCTCAAGCTGACATTTTACACAAATAATAATTTTCTAAGTAAGCCTATGGTGATAGTTAGGATTACAAAAATAAAAGTTAGCAAACAAACCTTAAAAAGTGTGTAGGGCTAATTGTCATTTTTTTTGCGTTATGTAACAGAGACTTTTGTTATAGCAGTAACTCTGTATGTTATTGTTATTTAATAAACATGAATTATAACTTTTATAGTTATTTGAAAATAAATCACATAAAAAAATAAAACAATTTCTGGAGACATGTCCGTCTTCCGAGGGTCAGCAGCGAAGGTCGTTGTCACTGCCTTCTATCACATGAGCCTGCGGGAAATTAATACACATATTAGGTACGTAGCCAAATGTGTCAAAGGTACGTCAAGGTACGTGTGTGTTGGGAATTTGCACGTCTTAAAGGATGTGCAAAGCATGCAGTGAGTAATAAAAAAAAACGTGTGTGTTGGGAATGTTTTCAAGACATCATGAGTGCAGCCAATAGCGCATGCAGGGCCTTGCTAAGTAGGATCCATCCCCTTACTCCTCTCCATACAGAAATAAGTCTAAACTGCTGGGTCCATTTACAGCAGGCTGATTAACAATCATGCCATCACACTGCACTGAGGAGCTGCACACATCCCTCACAAGAGAATACCCTCAGTAGTATTGTACAGAAGCTCAGCCAAATGTGTCAAATTTATATCAGTGAACTTCAAAAATTCATGGTTCCTGGTTGTTTTCCATTGACTACCAGGCCTGTAAAAAAAAAAGCCTGTGAATCTGTAAAATTGTGGAGGAGCTTGCAGTGGTGCTGAGTGTGGATGATGGTGTAATTTGATTTAGAGGGTGAAATGTTGATTTGGTGGTGGGGAAAATTCAGAATGATGTATGTGCCATTACGGTCTGATATGGTCTGCCCAGGATTACAGCTGTATGGTGTATGGCTCAGCAGCGAAATATGTTTTACACAAACGGGATGTGTTACAGGCAACAGTTCTCAGTTCTCGGCCGGCGCTCTTCAGAGTTCTACCAGGTTAGGATGGGAGTCCTCCCATCCGTGCCCTTCAGGTCGTGATCGGATTACTCCTGTCTGTGCCCTTCAGGTCAGGATCAGAAAATTACTAGTTGTGTTAGGAAAGGAGCAGCAGACAGCAGCTATCTGCCCAATCTATAGCTGGATGTCACCCCCAGAGAAACAGACACACTGGAGCACACGTACCACGGGCCTGTTAGACCTAAATTAACACATTTCTTGTGCAAGACTTAGTTTAAGCAAAATGATCAAAATTGGTATAACGAAAGACCTTGAGGTAACTTTTTCAGGTGACCTTTTCAGGTCAGAAAGACAGGAATTCTTATTTTTCGAGTCTGACAAAGTGAATTTTAGTGAAGAGGAAAAATTGACAATAAAACGTCCATAAATAATTATCAATTATGTAGTCCTACAAACTGTAGTCAACCATTTGGAAAAACTTTCACATTTGACAAATTAAATAAATTATGTTAATAGTGAAACTGAAAGGGGTGCAGAGATGGATACGATGAGGAGGTTACGATGATAGCTACAGGTAGCCTGAATTAAAGGTTAGTTAGCATCCATCCATTTATCCTTGGCAGGGTTACAGGGGACACCAGAGAACACCTCATGGGAGAAAACCCACACGGACACAGAGTAAACTTCATACATACAGACAACCCAAGCTGGGACTTGAACCTAGGCCCCCTGGCACTGTGAGGCTGCAACACTAACCACCGCACCACCCTAGTTAGTATACACACTATATTATATTATAATGTGTCACATATTTTCAAAAATAATTGAATTAAAACATCTGCATCAAGTTAATCGTTATCATTGAATTAAGGATACAATGTTACAACTCACGTTTGCAAGTGTGCACTTGAAGACAACTACACCAATATTTGATTAGGATGGATGACCATTTACTCCCCTTAAAAACTATTTATGAATGTTTATGTTTGATATTCCTGTATCATTTGAGTTTTGCTTTGCTAATGGAAGAGAAACGGTTCAAGTATTAGTTGTCTTCACACCTTTACAATTTTTTCCAAACAAACCGTCAAAACTACAATAATTTAAAATAAAATTAATTTGTGGTTTACATTGCTGAAACTACAATAAAATCACATTCATTGCCATTGGCAAAACCCGATTTACTGCAAGTGTATGTACGCTGCTTCTGTTCATTTGTTTATTTATTATCTTCGTCCAGTTAAATAATATATAAGCATCCGTTCATCACTTCAATACCTTACAGGCAATGAGGGGAAAAGTTTCAGTTTCCATATATACAAAGAATTTACTTTGTATTATATGTATTAAATCAAAGTGTACGTGTCACGGTTCACCTTCACCTCTTCTGTTACTCCAGCACGTTTTTTAATCAACTAATTAATCAACTAACATTCCACTAACTCACGTGCACTTTTGTTCATTCTTTGTTTTCATTCACCCTGCACCTCTCAACTTGGTTTCTGTTTCCCTTATAACCCTGTCACAAAGGTTTGATCATTGGGATTCATTGTTCTTGTTTTTGTGTACCTGGTTCCATGTGTTATTAAAGATTATGTTTAGGTTGGACTTTGACTATGTCTCCTTGCTTTTCCTTGAAAGCCGTGTCTGGCCGGGACTCGGTCCACGTGGGAGCTGCGCTTGAGTTCAACCCTGTTCTGGTGCCCCACACCTCTTGACAGTACGTTAAGCCATGACTTTGTAAACATTACCATTATTACCATTGCCTTCTTCGTAATGCATTCGATTCTTAATATTTAGGTGTTCTCGTGGAAATGTTATTGAATTAGGAATGCATGAAAAAATTATTTTTTATATAAATAAATTATAATTATATAAATTAAGCCAAATGTGCAAGAGAAAAATTTGATTTTCATATTTAACCTTTCAGTCAAAATGGAAGCACAATTATCTATTCCCAGAACATGAAGGTAAACTGCACTGCTTCTTATTCGGACCCAATTACTTATTTCCAAACATTTTGCACATGCAATCTTATATGTGCCAGGCAAAACACAATTGGTCTTTAAGCTATTCTGTGTTATAAGATGCAAGTGAAACATTTTAGTAATGTGGTTATGGGAGTTTTGTGAATACTATACACTATTTTTTACTGATTATTTAACTCTAACCACACAATGGAGGGTGGATGGGGGGTATCGGGTCCTTGCTCAATAGCTTATCCATATAATCTCGTCATGGACTAAAACATATAGATGCAAAAGGGTTGGGTCAATTTCAACCTTCCTTTGATTTGTGATGTCGTAATTATCACTATGTAAACAAACTATAAAAGGTGAATAGGGGGCATGCATGGGGGGACAATAGTTATTTAATAACACCTTTTATATAATTTAAACCAATTTTAGTGTGAAGAGGAAGTGATCCGGAGACATTCACAACCTTTCTTTGGTTTGTGAACCTCAACAGTCCATTTCTATTATGTTAGGATTATCACACATCACATCAAAATAAAGAAAAATTGAGTTGTTTTATTGTGTATTGCTTTTCTTTTTCTAAACAGCTGCATTTTGTTAATAAACACTTCAGTTCCATATATAAATCTGTTTCGTGTTTAATGAAAACAAGTGTTTTTAAATGAATACTTACTACATTTAATTATTTTGATTTTCTTTTGTGTGTGTATGTGTTGTTACATGACATTAATTCTTAGTTCAATAAACCACATATGATATATATTGAACAACAGAAAGACAAGATAGTGTCAAGAAGAAGGATTTCAGTTAAATCAGTTAAAATGTTGAATTTCTGAAGCTCATTCTGAAATTATTTGATATAATTAATAACATTTTATAACGTACTGTCAAGAGGTGTGGGGCACCAGAACAGGGATGAATAAGAAGCAGTGCAGTTTACCTTCATGTTCTGGGAATAGATGGCTTACAAAAATATCCATATTCCTTGACTTGCTGGTTTGAATTAGCTTTCTTGAGCTAAAAACTATCGTCACAGACTCACAGTGTGCGTCATAATTGTGGTACAAAAAAATATAAGGTTCGAGTGTACAATGCAAGGGGTTATTAATTTATTTTTACCTTGCTACACTTGATATTATGCAACAGAATAATTTTGGCAAGAAGATGTAAGCCACGTTCAATTGATTTGAACATACAAGCATTCATTTTGATTCATTAAAGATAATTATCAGCCACAATGTAGCTTGGATCCATCTCCTTTCTCAGCCACAAACTATAAATAGTCTAGGGTATAATAAATTAGTTAGAGAGTTCTATTCAACTGCTGGATATTTCGGGGAAATGAAAAACACATCATTAAAACATTTTCTCAAATGGATGGGGTCAGAAGCTGTTGGCTGGACACTCGAAGTAATCACTAGAGGATTTGTATTCCACTGAACCCCCTGTTGATATAGAAGCTCCCTGTTTTATATATACTTTGTGCACTGTGCATCCTCATCAATCCCAGAATGTTAAGCATGGCATTTAAAAACACTGTACCAAACAAAATGAATAATGATTGTTATTCCACTTGGTTTTCAACCAATTCAGTGTTAAATGACTGGTTACCGTTAATGAGACATTGCTTGAGCTAACTTTGGCAAAAACCAGGAAACCAGTCATTTGCTGAAGCAGAAAAAAAAAGATTATTGCTGGTCCACGCATAAATCATTGACTAGAATCATGGGCTATGTTTGCAATAGTCCTTATATACTTCTTTCTATTTATAATCTACATTGAGTGTTTCTGTCGTATTATTTTTGTTAATTTCTTTTAAAGCACTGTTGTACACAGTTAATATAATTCTGAAAAGGAAAATAGAAAACTTTGCAATTATATTTATTTCATTCAAGGAACTGTGATATCTTGCAATCTAGACATATGCACAACCCATATGGGAATGTTGAACTGGCATGATCAATACTGCAAAGGCTCAAGAAAATGGCTGATAAAAGTAAATTAGTTGTCCTTATTTTACTAAATATGTTAAAAATATCTTCAAACTTCTCGGTTTAGATTACATATTTTATTGAAAATAAATGTATTAATCCCTCCAGTGAAATCAGTTGTTTACAAGAAAAATGAGCACATATCATTTTTAATAGGTGCACTGGTTTATTTGTTTGTATAAAATATAAGATAGACGATTCTGTCTTGTTATATAAAGTGTAAAAAAATCAAAAACACGAAACTACAACACGGTTTGAATGTATTTTTGTTTATCAATCAAACGCTATCAATAAACAGAACGTTTTAGATAGAAATCCAGTTTTTTCCCCAGTTAATATACGCTGAACACTGATGAAGTACAATTTATTAACACCAAAATGCGTTCAAACAGTGTTATAGTTTCGTGTTTTTTAGAGTACATGCCCCCTTCCTCTCACTGGGGCTTTTTGGTGTCAGGAGTCACCTCAGTTGTCCTGCAAATGTTTACTTGATCCACTGCACGCATATACGTCTGCAACACTATCATTATGTTGACTTGTCTTGTTTGAACATTGTCCAGTGTTCTATACTCCAGTTTGTTATTCGAAGAGTCCCTTAATCTGGGTTTCTTTCTCAGGGTTCATAAATTTTAACATTTCAGATTCGACCACCTTTTCTGAATGACCTCTCTCGGTTAACGTAAATCAAAGTCAACAGAGCATATCATAGTAGATTATGGATGATAAATGAATCACATTATCACAAACCAAACCACAAATCATGTATGCGTAAATAACGTGAGCGGTTTCTTTTTGGGAGCCCAGTAGGCGATCGCATTATTTAAAACTAAAAACAATTATTCACAACAAGGTGATTACATCTACCCTCTACCATTTCTTTCCCTCATTATCAATATTTTTTTGAATATAGGCGATGTTGCATTACATGTAGGCCTACATGCTTTGTGTTAAACGCATTTACTTGCGTTCACGTATTATTTTGGATTGTTTACAGGAAGTCAAATGCCATGGTGTTCTTATTTCCCTGCAATAGGGTTTGACGTTTCTATGTCTGCTGGGTTGGACTCTGACGCCCAGCGATCCTGATTTGGATGATCTGGATCTCTATAAAGAAACATTACATTCAAATATACCCCAAATCACTGTAGTTATATTTACTTATGTTTCAACACGTTTGTCTTTAAAAACCAACACATAGTATCGCGCCATGCTATATGTAAATCTTGTTTATCCATTTATTGTTCCTTTGACAGTATCACCTTGTGAATACCATATTTATGTGGAGGGAAATTATTTGGTAGATTGAGTTACCAACATAGATGTCTTTACAAATACCAGGGTAGTGTATCTATGTGCTGATGACACGTTTTGCGGAAATCCCTGTCGATTGCCAGCTGAGATTATCGAATATTGCATTCACAATAATTGGTTGAGCGATTTGTATGCCTTAATGCCATTGTGATAAACAAAAATCAAATGAGAATAGACAATAGCGAATTCTGATTTATCCGTGTTATTGTTGTCTACGAGTTGAACAACATAATCGGCCGCTATAGTAGCCTAATGTTTTGATCAATAAGAGGGAGGGGCGGTAATGGTACAACCCGCCCCTTTTCATGGCTATGAAATGGTTTTTGTTTGTCAAGGAAAGAACGAAGTGGCTAAACAGTACCACGGACAGCACACGCAGTGGCGCCACACTATTGCGAAGGGCTTAACGGTCGCCAAGGAGCACGGAGCAAGAAACACAATTATATTTCCCGAGAACCAATAACGCAGCATCGTCCGACCATTAGCTTGTCTTCCCAGAAGCAACAAAGGCTTCCTAATGCCAGCGCCGATGCGTGGCTTTATTATAAAGACTGTGTTTTTCTATTCATTTTCTGTTGAACTGGATGAGTTATGTTCGTTTTAACTCGTATAACAAGACGACGACTACAAATCTGTCTTTTTAATTGAATAATTTTAATTTATCACTAGAAACTGTAAAAGACCAGTTTTTTTTTTTTTTTACAGATAGAGTATAACGTTATTTTTTGTTTCTACTAAAAAGTCATTGCTCTTTTTAAGTTAAGGGAATAACTCCACCCCCACCCCTCCCACCCCCTTTATTACATCGGAGCAACGGCGCCTACCACTATAATGACATACGTGCTGGATTCCAGGACCTTGGACAGTAGCAGATGGACTCTGCCGTGCTCCTAGCTACTGTAAAAATAAGCAATACAGGGTTTAAAGGTGGAAGGAAAAAGAAGTAAACGGACGTATTTCAACTGGATGAGCCCAATTAAATTTCTACCGTCACAGTACCATCATCCAGATAAGTGAGTATTCATTTCTTTATTTAATGGATGTCTCTGCCTCCGATGCCGAAACCACCACGCTTTGGTCGGCTGGTCCTGAACTGCGGCATTTAAATTACGTTTCAGCAATGCGCTAGCTCAGCATTTATTTATCAGTTAATTGATTAATTAATTAATTAATAATTCTCCAACGCTGCATTAAATCTTTCAACTTTCAAAAATGTGTAAAAAAAAAATAGTGTTGGTATTTGGTCACGATGCAGACAGCTACGGTCATACCATGTACAAGTATAACCTAATTCCATGAACCTCTTAAATGCGATGCGCGCTCCTTTCCAATTCTAGTATCTTTAGAATGTATTTCAGATTAAACCAGACCAGCGGATGAAGTAGCGTATTTTTTATGTCTTGTTCAGTAAACTGTTCAACAGCGAAGGCGACCACAGCAAAATAACAGTGTTTACCTTTGTAGGCTTCCATTTTTTTTCCAAAGCAAAGATGGATGCAAACGCTTCTTTCTTGTATTTTCCTCCGTTCTGTCGTTCATACTCTGCATTCCTATATTTAGACAATTGTTATTATGGGTATTAAGATGATTATGTGAGAAAGAAATGAATAATTTGTTATTTATAATAGGCTAGCCATTGAATTTTAATCCGATGGAAGAATAACAAATTTTATGTGCCCGATATGGGTAAATATATGGTCTATAGCGCAATAAAAGGCATAACATTTTGCTATAAATTCTGTTTCCGTTGGGATAAAAATACCTTTGTGCTAACCTTCAAAGCCGGTGCCGAAAACGAAACGCTAAACCCAACAAGACAGATATCACCACACAATACGGACATTTAAAAATATAAAATATACATTTTTGATTAAATTATATGTATAATATATACATTTATATATGCTCTCAGGTTGTCAAATACCATTTTACAAACCTTCCCATTTCAAAATGCATTGCAATAACACTTACTGTAATTATTTTTTTTATATTTATGCGTCATAATGGATTATTTTGTTGTCCTCTGGTGCCGGAGATGCTATACACGAGGGCAGATTCAGCGGAGGTGGAATATATAAACATAAAATAAAATTATTAATTAAAATTATTATTAATATAAAATTTTAGTTTTTCGAGTTGGTTTTTATCTTATGTTCAAATGAGCGATAATCTGTATTAAGAAATTAGTTTGTACTGCATAGGAATGACAAAGAAAAGGGTGGGTATTTATCTGCCTTTTCCAGACAAGGCTGTTTTTTAAAGAAACACAGCTGAATCTAGTTACGTTGGACCAAGGCAGAATTTGTTCATATATATGTAAAGCTGATAACACTAAAATGTATCACCTTTTATTAAAGGTGTAAGTGCCATACTGTTTATTCTGAAGCCTTCCTTTTGTTTTTCACAGGCACTGGTTTTTCTCTCTGCCCAGGCCCGAAATAAACAGGGAGGGTGGAGATTGCCTTTCAGACCAGCTTGGTTCACTTTTTACATCCAGCAGTTCACTCACGTCTGGATGCTAGTGAAGACTTAGCTGGCTTCCTTTGTATTCGGGATCCCAACCAGGAGAGTTCTCGCTACTGGCTCTTCTCCACTAACCCAGTAAAGCTCACCTGTTTGCCCTGCCCCTGTTCCCAGGCTCCCACCTCTGTCACCATGGGCACCGTGCTGTCTCTGTCCCCCAGTTACCGAAAGGCCGCTCTCTTTGAGGATGCACCCTCAACAGTGGGCCATTACACGGCCGTGCAGAACAGTAAGAACGCTAAGGACAAGAACCTGAAGCGGCACTCACTCATCAGTGTGCTACCCTGGAAGCGTATCGCAGCAGTCTCCGCTAAGAAGAGGGGCTCTAAGAAGGTGCAGCCGGACGACGCCTATCAGAACAATGTCGCACAACTCAACAGTGAGAACCTGAAGAAGTCGCAGTCCTGCGCCAACCTCTCCACCTTCAGCCAGGACCCCTCCATACCGGGCTCCAAGGGTGTGGGCAATGCCGTTTCGTCCATAAAGAAGGGCTCTATGATGGGGGGCGCCGCTGGCACACCCAAGAGGGTCATTGTGCAAGCCTCCACCAGTGAGCTGCTCCGGTGCCTTGGCCAGTTCCTGTGCCGGCGCTGCTACCGGCTGAAACACCTGTCAGCGGCAGACCCGGTCCTTTGGCTGCGCAGTGTGGATCGCTCCCTGCTGCTGCAGGGCTGGCAGGACCAGGGCTTTATCACACCCGCCAATGTGGTCTTTGTCTACATGTTGTGCCGGGACGTCGTTGACGGCGACTGTCTGGGCTCTGAACATGAGCTTCAGGCCGTGCTGCTGACCTGCCTCTACCTGTCCTACTCCTACATGGGCAACGAGATCTCATACCCTCTCAAGCCCTTCCTGGTGGAAAGTGCCAAGGAGGCCTTCTGGGACCGCTGCCTGTCTGTCATCAACCTGATGAGCGCCAAGATGCTGCAGATCAACTCTGACCCACACTACTTTACACAGGTCTTCGCTGACCTCAAGAACGAGAGCCAGAAAGAAGAGGAGAAGAGTCGCCCCCTGATCGGGCTGGACCGGTGAGGGTCTGCGGACCCGTGGCTGTCACAGGCGGAGCTGTGGAGAAGAGGAGTCTCTCCATTTGTCTGGCATTTCTCTTCATTCCCCTGGGCATATTAAACTCAGATGTACAAGCCTCAAAACTCAACATCAGAGCAAAGTATAAGTATTTTTGCGTGATTTAAATGATGAAACAAATAAATATACGGTCGCAGTAAAAATAGTTCGAAAATCCTTTTAAAAATATTTAAACGTTGTCAACATAAGCTGTGCATATGTATGGCCTTCTTACCGTCAGCAAGTTTGGAATTAGGACACACCCCAAAGCCACAAACAATACTGACAGAATGTTACCATTAAAACTCATTCGCACAGCTTGGTTTGTTCCATGACAATATGGGATCCCACCTTTACGTTCTGTTTTCAATCTTTCCTGGAACTCCTTTCATTCAAACTTGCTAGACGTGCTATTGACAGCAGCAGTAGCAAACAAAAATCACCAAACCAAGAAGATGACAAAAATATTTCAAAGGTAAACCTGTAAAATAAACCCAAACTAATTTCAGGACGAATGGATTTGTTATCCCTTTGGATGGCTTTGGACAACAGGTATCAACCGTGAATAGAAATGTCAGACAACGTATATATTTTCAGCCTGTTGCATATGTGTACATAATACTAAAAACAACATTAAAAAGGGGGAAAAAATGTAAAAGAAAGGGAGGATGAAAAGATAAAGTGGAGTGGTCTAGATATACAGCTGGCTCAATTGCACTGTGGAGATACGTAACCATGCCCTTTATGACCGTGCTGGGTCTAAAGACTCAGAAATTCACTTTTTACAGCATAGGCCTGTGCACTAAGACTAGTGAGTCCAGCAGGCAGCACCAGTAGGCGTGCATGCTTCTGTTTCTTTGTGAGAAAGAGAGAGAATGAGTGAGATCAGGGCTCTTCCTTTGCTAAAATGGAGGAAGAGAGAATGAGTGTGTATGTGTGAGTGTGAGTGTTTGTGTTAGGTAAAGGGATGACGAAGGAGAGGAACCTGAAGTGATAAAGCTTGCCAAAGGGGGAAAAAAGGAAGTGTTAAGGATGACCTACTTTACTTTCATCTGGGACAAATACATGGATTTAGTTTCCCTTAACAGTTTTATTCCCATGGAGCTTTATTTATTTATGAACTTGCGGTTAGAATAATGTGGTAATGCATGTGTGCCACACGCTTCTCTGGGGTTCTGAAATGGACGTACCCTTGCATGGCTCTTTATTCGACACTGGGGCTGATACCAGCTGATTTAGCTGACTCTTAGCCATGTCACATGACCCGCGGTGTCCACATTCTTTGTCTGTTGCAATCCAGGCAGATCACGAGAGTGGCATGTGTGGTGGCCTGATGGAAATGCTGTGGATCTCACAAACTGGACAAAGCCTTCAGGAAATCAACGGGGACAGGTCTTACTGGCTATTGCTCATTTCATTTATTTACGTTGCATGCAAAATCCTTAAAGATCCAGATTAGTGAATTAGTGATATCAACCGATAACAAGGACACGTTGGAACCTGTCGAGTCCCGGTGAACCAGGTTTAGGACAGGGAGTGTTTGGGTAACTGGTGAAAGAGACATTGATGGGAATGAAGACAGTGGCTGATGTTATATATATTTTTATAATTTAAATGAAATATGAGTGGATAGCAAATGTCACATTTGGTGTGACATCTGTTCAATATAGGGGCCAATAACAACTGAATACAACTATGGCTATGTTTTAACAGCATTTAGCTAATTAACCTGTTTTAAAAAAGCAATTAAAATTTGGTGAATCTGCTGCTCTTTTTGGGAAGTTCATTTCTTTTTGGGAAGATTTTCAGCACTGCATGCATTTGGGTCAGCTGGACTACAGGAGTTTGGTCGGGAGCTAAATGTTCAAAAATCCTGAACAGGTTTAGTGCAGCTAAATAGCACTTATTAAAACTCTATAAAAGTAAATTCACCTTGGAATCAATCCCATGTCATTTTCACAGACTGAAACCATCAACATAAATATAATTAGTTAATTAACTTAAAAAAATAACCACAATAAAAGAGGTTAAAACTATTAGAAACTATTTTAAAAAATGTAGGCTATTTGACACTGAACTCAACTCATCTACGCTCAACTGAAACAAGATGGTGGATGCATATTTCCTGCAGGGGGCACTGTTTCATGATGGGCAGGGGTAAAATCTGCAAGATACCCTCACGTGTGTGAGGCACGGAATTCTGTTGTATGGAGCAATAAAGAAGAAGAGGTTTCAGGAGGTTTGCTTCAAACACAGGACCAGGGGTCCAGGATCACCATCACTTGTTCGGTTACCTTCATTCAAACGTGCCATTTTTTTCATGCGTAACACTGAGTATTTGTTTAAAAATGCAAAATAAAAGACTAAAGAATAATCCTCTTTTGTGTATCTTGTTGCATCTTTGTTAAAGGAAATAACATTTTTCTTAGAACTTAAGAAGGCTCACTCTTCATGGCTGTGTGGGTGAATGTGAGAAAGTGTATTTTGTACAGAGCAAAGTAAGTTTAAGTTTTGTAAGTTTGTCATGTTTTCAGAACAACTTGTGGAGATGGCTTTTGAGTCCAGTTTAAAACGGTTGGGGGTTGGGGGTTGGGGGTTGGGGGTAGGGGGTGGGTGGGTTGCATCAACTGCTACAGTTCTTCAAACAAGCTGTTACTGTAATGAAACCTTTTCTGTTTGTTTCTGCTTATTTTTATTTATTTTTTACTGTGACGGATAATAAAAAGCGGTGATTGTTCTTAATGCACTAGAAGGTGTTTGTCTCCTTTTCTGCATTTATTCAGAATATTTCTGAACTGGGCTTTCTCGATGACACCAGTCACTGGTTTAGTGAGGAAGTCTTGTAACAAAACAAAAAAATCAAGAACTCAATCACAAGGATAGCAGGACATAAGGGAGATGCGTTTTTATGCGTAAAGATGAGTAGGTCTTATATAACCTCCAACCCGCAACTTAATACAGCCACATACTAGTCTCCAGGGTCTCCAGCGTGGAAAACATATATCTCCACCACACTAAGAACTGACCTCCATCATATTCATGGCTTTCAGCAGCAGTTACTGAATATGATCTTGTTGTCGCTTGCTTTCTTTTGGTACTAGGTCCTGCACTGTAAACACAGAAAACACAAACACAGCAACACGCATGAGAAACAATAACACAGATTCAATACCAGTTTACCCAACTCCGAGAAGTTACTCTAATTCTTACACGTGCCTCATTCTTTACTAGCCTTGCCATCGTGTTTTGGGTGACGGGTCTGTTCTTTACTCTCAAGGCAAAAGCCTTGAGATTATTTTCAATCAGCTCCAGCAACAACATTCTAAAGAAAAATCCCATTCTTAAAAAACTATATTTAATGGAAACGAGATTAGGCAACCCTTTGTAAAGTAATATTATATGTGTTCAACCAAAAATTTATATTTTGGGAGGTCAAACTTTGACTACTCAGAAACTTGTAACGTAATAGAAAGGAGTTTATTCGGCATCCTTGCCGCTATTATGTGCTTTATTATATTGTTTTTTTGTGGTCAGCTACACAGAGAACTAGCTTCTCTGGAGGCATGTTGAACACAGAAATAGGAATAGCAAGAATCCACCAGTTTTCCCAGTTGTTTTACATTGGCAAATGTCATTTTTAATGCATGTCAAATCCGATCAAATTCAACGTTTTTCAATTCCAAAACGGATGCATTGCCATGGTGTGGCAAGTGTGTACTATGGAATACATGTGATTGTTTTTTGTTTTTTTTGGTTAGACAACTTGATGCGTTAACAGATTCGGTCTTTACAATTGCGAAGTGTTGTAAAGGATTTTACACACTCTGCTGTTTTGGTTTTTCAGTTCTGAGTGCTTGAGTGTCATTTCTAATATACTCTTTTCATTTCAGTTTACTTCTCTTCTAATGTCCGGACTAAGTTGCTGATCAACAAATTACGAACTGCAAAGAGGTGTCCGTTACTCAGTGTTACAAAGACTTGTTAGTCATTGATACAAAATGAACATTCTCCTAGTTACCATGAGTTTGGGAAGCTACATCTTGGCTACATTTATGAAGGTGTTGGCCTTCTGACGAAAAAGAATGAGTTCTTTAATCTATCTGATCTAGCCATTGGTACCATGATGCTGGTGTTTGCAGAGTCTGACCATCTACCCTATCAGGCAAATTTAAATTTCGGAAATCCAAAGTGCCCCAGTAAAGATGTAGGTAGAATTCTTTAAACAAAGACATTGTCATTTCCACCAGACATGATTCATAAGTGAATGATCATGGCTAGAGGATTTTTGAAGTGGCCAAACTGATTAAAAGGTCTGTCATAGCTTCCTGATGGATTAATTGGTAAGAGGGTCTTGCCTGTCATAACTCCCTAATGGACAAACTGGTGAGAGGGTATTGTCTATTATAGCTTCCTAATGGTCAAACTGAAGAGAGAGTATTGTCTTTCTGTGCCTCCAAATGGCCAAACTGGTGAGAGGGTCTCGTCTGTCTGAACATCCTAATGGTGAAACAGGTCTCGTTTGTCATGGCCTCCTAATGGCCAAACTGGTGAGAAGTCCTCATCTATTGGAGTATTATAACCTTTTATCTTGCCTTTTCCTCCAGGAAATTCTCACCTTTTGACTGGGTTATATTTCAGGGTCTTGGTCTGCTCCACTGCAATAGTAGTAGCACTATTACACTACTGCTATTGCCTCCATGTGGAACGTGATCGGTGGTGGGGGGCTGAGTAGGGAGTGAAGAGGGAAAAGAGGGAGCTGCTTTTTTCACAACGTGCTCAGCATTTGGGCACCAGTAGAACATCATCCTGGGGGTGGTGGAGGAGAAGATTTGAGATGAGGAGCTGTGGGTCAGGCTACATCTGCGCCTGTCCCCAGCAGGCCCGCAGGAAGAGTAATTTTCCCGGCTGGCGGAGGCTTCCTTTGCTGGATGTACTGATGTCAGGACCGAAATAGCTGGTAAGCGTGCTTGACACATACCAAGGACTAAATTGAGCCAAAGCTGGGTCGTGGATGATTCTTTCACAAAATAAATCCTCTAAGAGAGGAGAGAGAACAGAATGGCAGAGAATAGACACGTGCTGTAGCCTTCCCCTTGCTTTGTTGGCACTTCAGCCCAACCCGGACTGCAATAGTGGCTCTGGCTCTGCTGGGATCAACCACATTTCTTTTCCCAGTGCAGCAGCATGACATTCATCTAATGAGCAATGGCAAAAAGAAGAAATTGATTTTAGCGCCAGACATTGCTATAGCAACACCACATTATCTGTCTCGATCCCCCTGATAACTATTGAAAGTCTAAATAGAGGCTAATTTTTCTTTAAAAATGGAGACTACGTCTGACTCCCATTCAAAATAAGATAGGCTATATTCTGTTTGTTCCGCTCCCAGACTTTGCTTTTGCTATTCTTGGCACTAATAGTTGGCCTCTTGTGAGGGAAGTAATCTAGGCAGGTTGTGGCGGGAAAATAAGATCCAGAGGGTGATAATCTATTTACAGCATGATATGTCTGCAATGGTGACTTAAACTCAGTCTGCTGTTTTATTGTTATCCAGCCTAACACAGGAAATATACTTTTCAATTGTTTATGAGTTGCAAGAATACTGCTCTAGCATGGACTTACTGCATGTGAGGTTTGGATCCGTTTTGACCCAAAGGTCCTTAACCATTAAAAATGAAAACAATTTAATATTTAGAATGCACAAGATTTGTAGCAAGGGTTTTTGTGCCCTAGATCTTGTTTCATCAGAATGCCACTGTAGGAAATGAGAAAACAAGGTTTCATGTCGCTGAGGCATTGTTCCAGCCTAGCAAGCTGAAGATCCTTGCCTGAATTTGTTGATAAAGAAAGCTGTGTGTCATCCATATAACAAGAAAAATTGACCGTATGTCTATGGAGTCTGCTGCCCAGAGGTAGAATATATAATGAGCACCATAGGAGGCCCGGACACAAACCCATATCAGCCAAATATAACTGGTGCTATGCCTTAGCTGAACCCTGTCCCTATCATGACTAGGCACACAAAATAACATCACTATGGTACCTGGGAAAATATTATAATGAACTTAGCATTTTAACTCAAATATGTAGCTGGCCTTTCTCTATTTTATAGCAATAAAATTCTCAAGCTGTTTAGAAAAAACACTGTTAAAGAAAACAGGTGAGAACAGTCTCTGTAATGCTAACATGGGTTTCTAGTCTAGGAAAAAACCTGACTGACATGGATCTAATATACTATAATGTATATATTATTGAAACAGTCTAGTAATTACTGAACTACTGCTTTCCCTAAAGTTCTGAAAAAGAAAATTCTCATGATTATTTGGGTCCAAATTAAGTTTTTTTTAAATGGACTTAAACGGAAATAGCCTGGCACCAAGGATTAAAAATGTTTAACGTAGGTTTTAGCGTTACAGGGGGAAGGTTTTTCAGTAAGGCAGTTTTCACTGGATCAAGAAAACCGGTTGAAGATTTGACTACATAATCCTCATTTCAATTTCATAGAACTCTATGGGGGAGAAAGGACCAATGAGTGTATAATGCAAGGATGTTCTGGGTCCAGAGTTATCAGACATGGGCAGGTGAATTTCAAGTTTACGGTATTTGTATTTACAACACAACCCCTTCTAAAAACACTCGGTTTAAATAGTGATTGCCTGCAGTGTTTGTGGGACGGCCCACGGCGTGTGACACTTTGCGCATGTTGTTGGACGGGGGAATTAAAAAACACAGCACAGTGCCATTTTTGGCTTCAGTTAGTTTAGCTTTAACGTCTGCAAATCTGCCGATGAAGACCCCCTCTTTTGCTATTTTGATGTTCACATTCCAGCTCTCGCAGCGATCACACAGTATCTTTATTATAAAATAATACACATCAATGACATCGTCTACCACCCTTAACAAATTTGCCTAAGCATTTCTTTACATTGTTTCCCCATTTTGTGAAAAGTAGAAAAATGAATTTGAAATTACTGGCAAAAATCCATAATAACTAAATACAACCCTGTTAGTTTCTTACTAGTTCTGTTTTAGTGTAGTACAGGGGTGAACTATTCGTCTGTGGGGCGCGACCGGACAACTAGCAGTAACTGAAATGCGTCCTCTGCCATATTGAAAATAGCAGATTGTCACGTGTTTTTTTGTTTGTTTTTTTGCAAGGCAATGTATTTTTGATTTGGGGCCCCATTCATCACAGCTAAAACACGTGTATGTAGAATCAGACAGCCAAACCTACCATACTCTATCTATTTACTATTAGTTGGTTGGTGGCAGGTAGCGTAACAAACTGTTTCAAGGCAGATTGCTCTTTAGAGGGGCATACATACAGTGCAAGACTAAAATGGAGCCGTTGATCATGCTTGGAGAAGAGAGAATTGGGCTATGCTAACAGGGACAGGGACAGTTATTCTTACTGGGTAGAAACTTTGAGTGTTTGACAGGCAGAAGAGTCTAACGCCTAACTTGCTACAAGGAGACTTTCAGAACACCCTTTTTTCAGAAGTGCAATATTGGTTTGTTTGGCTCTGCTAGGAGCACCTCACCAAACGTTTGATTTCAGTTCAACTGCACTGGTCAAGGACTTGGGTTACAAATGTGCACAAGTGCTCCTCCATCCTTCATAGTGGCTACGGTGCAGGCAACAAGCATGGTGCTTTGTTTTGACAATGGTTCCGCTATCCAGTCACATTTTTCACTATTACTATTTAACAAGACCCTTGCTCTGCAGCACTTCGCCACTACAGAATAATCTGGAAAACTTCAGGGGAAACTCCATGTGCCATCTGGCCCTGGAAAACACGACTGCTCAGTACAGAGCTTCAGTGTCTGATGCCGAACAGGAGTCCATATGCTGTGGCTATTCCATCAATCAGGGCCCCAATTCACATTTAAGCACCCAACCATTCTTAATTGCAGCTACTGCCGGCAAAGCAACCAGCTTCAGAATTTGTAGCCAAGTTGGTGTTTGCCATCAGTCTACAGAAGATAAATAAATGTGCTATAAATTAGCCATTAAAAACACAGGAACCGAGTAAATAAAATGCTTAATAAAATAACTCATTCTTTTTTTATCTTCACAACGCTATGCAATACACTGACAGAAAAGCTACACCAAATGAACTCTACATGTAGTACTGACCCATGAGACCGGAAAAATACAATCATCATCTACAAAATATTAATATTACAGATACTTTATCTCCTGTTAGCTCTGGTTTAGCCAACACGTTAACAAATAAGGAATGCACTCCTGTCGACCCATCACTGTGCTCTGTATAGATGACATTCCTTGCGCATCTCCACAAACCTACCAGCGTAATTGGAGAGAAGAGCACAGAGAAGAGGGACTCCAGGCAAATCGGAGGGCAAAATCAAACCAAACCAATCGAATATATGAACGTTCAATACAACCTAGCCAGAATGCAAACATTAACATGTCGTACTTACGACGAACACATGCTGCACTCTGTGTAATCCAGGGATTACATCCTGGGAGGGGCACTTATATTGAGATGCTGAATTTAAACTGGATTTATTCAGCATACAGAAACATAGAACGTGTTTTGCTCTGGATGAATGATGAACTGAGAGCCAACCTCCTTCCAGTATATGGCACTACCAGGGCAGCAGTGAGGATCCACTTCTATTGCTGTGGGGTTTAATACCAGGTGGACTCAATGCGGCTTCAGGGCCCCCTGCCAGCAACTGGCCAGGATACTGAGGAGGGGAGGCCACTGAGCATGCTGTTCCGGCAGGCTTCTACACCTGCCCCCACAGATGTCGATCAGTAGGCTGCTCTCTGCCAAACAGTGTGTCGCACAGACAAACTCACCATAGACACAGGATTGGTGCGTGTGCTGTCCTCCAGCAGACTCCTCTTCTCATCGCACACGCAGACACGCACAAGCATGCATGTTGACACCACAAAGGGCAGGGCAGCTCAAGGAAAAGCACGGGTATGCAAAGTCCCAATGGCGATGTGACAGATGTGTTATTTATTTAGACTGACGACGTTGTCCTACTTCTTCAAGCAACATCTTACCTGACCAAGTCAGTAGTCACTGGGCTTCTGTTAGCTGTCTGAATAACCATATCTATAATGTTTGTCATTGGGTAACCCCAGGGACAAAGGATACATTGAGGCAGGGGCAAATTCCGCAATATCAGGATGAGGAACAACCGTGTGTTTTCACATCTTCCTTTTCATTTCCTTTCATCATATACACAAAAAAGCAGAGATTTATAATTGCCCCAGACCCAATTTGAGAACAATCCTCACAGCTCCTCCCTTGTTTACTCACAGAGGAGGACATAGCTTCTGGGTGTTCCTGTCAAACGAGGAATTGCACTGCTACAAAATCAAGGCATGAGCATTGGTACCCAATACTACATTTGAGTCTATATTCACTCTACTTTCAGTACTAAATAGTTCAGTCATCCAAATACAGGTAAGGTGTTTCAGATTAAAGGCAGAATAACTTAATGTGTTCTGGTTAATGCGTGAAAAACAAAAATGGATCAAATCAAAGATCCGAAACTCTCTCAGTATCTTTATCAGATCTACGATTCCAATTCTCTCATATGTACGGCCGCTGTGACAAATCAACTATCCTAAATATTTCATACGCATGGTAACTGAATCAAATCAAAGATCCTAATTCTCACATACGTACAGTGAGTTTATTGATATTCAAATGTGTTGATAGGAGTGGCACCATGAGAGAATTCCAGAAATCTCTGAACAGAGGGCTGCCTCTCGGTTCAGAACCACAGACAGGACCTACTTCAGACTGCCTGAACCCAGCTGCAGCCCATGATTGCATCAGTCAGATGCTGGCAATCAGGGTTTATAGTGCAGTGCTGTCAGCCTTGGAGGGGGCAGAAGAAGAGAAGCCTTTAACCTGGCAAGTCTCATCCCTGCAGTAATGCTTTCTAGTGTTCTTTGTCTGCAGACAGCCCAGTTAAACTTCAAGGAAGCCAGGTGGCCAGCGTCCACAGTTTCGCTTGGCTTCAACCTTCCAAGCCCTGACATGGGACCTCGCTCCCCATCGCCACGAGCCCTAAGCAGGTAAAAAAAATTGTCATTGTTTAAAAAATCTTTTCCCTCTTCTACCAGGCACCGGGAGGAAGGGTCCGGTATTTTATAAAGGACCAAATGGCCAGTATGTCCTTAACTGGCCCTATTTGTCATCTGTCATGGCCACCCCCCAATGGCCCTATGTACTACCCCAACACAGTCACACAGTAGGGTTTCTGTGAATGGAAAGTTCTCTTTTTTTAACATGTGAATTCTGGATTTTTCATTTGGAAACTGTGGAAGCCGGGAATATAAATAAAGGACTCCACGTTGTACCCCAGTTTTCTGTAACTGCAGCTTTGGTGTAAGGAGTTGGGTTTATCAAAGGAACGATTAACTGCTAAATATTTTCACAAAAGGAAATTTGTTATAACAATGAGCTACTACTAAGGAACTTCTTCCTATTTTACAGTGATTTGTTATTTAAGAATAATTTATTTTGTTGGGTATTTATTTTATTTAACCTGCATTTTGTCAATTCATTCTCTGAAACCTTTTATCTTTTGAAATGATCTGTAACTCTTGTTGTTCAACTCATCTAATTTAAATGTGTCCATGTAATGACAAAACGTTCTTTACATCAGGCGTTTTGTACTGTAAATGTTTAATGTAAATGAAACATGAAACGGCAGGTAAAGGCTGCCCCTCTACCAGAGTCCAACTGAGCTCTCACTGAACAACAGCAGGGCGATGTGACCTACTGTGGCATCCCTCCATGATACAATGGCAGTCTCAGCCTGAGGGGTTAATGAAAGGCTAAATATCACTCAGCAATGGACCAGTCGGTTACTATGGCAACTGCATCAGCAGTGAGTAGAGCATTGGGGGAGGTGGGGCAGTGAAAGAGACAATGCTGGAAGACCGCTCAAGGGAGAGGGAGGGGCAGAGAGAGACAGCAAAGGGGAGAAGCTGAGACAGAGAAACACAGACACGATGGAGAGGAGGGATTAAAATAAGAGAATCTGTAGAGTTCTCACTCTATCCAGTCAGATTACAATTGACTCATTATTCAAAACCTTTCTTACAATAAGTACAAAACACTCTTAAGAGCTAAAAAAAAGTTGCTAAATCCTACAGTATATCATGTTAATATGTAAGATCCAAAACTATCAAACTCTTGCTCTATTCCGTAAATACTGCCATCTCATTTCAGCAGTGTTCAAATGATAATTACTGGTCATAATGATTACATTATCAGTGCAACATGCAGTGAGAACCATGTCTCATTACTACTAAAGATTTGTTCATGTGACAATATAAGGTAACAAAACTGATAATCAATGCACCACTATAAATTCTGTTAAAGACCATTCTCTATTTTCTGGCAGAGATCATGGTTGAATTTGTGCTCAAGGTCAAGAGCAAAGACGTGCAAACATCTCACATCAAACTATAAAAACATTAACTGACTTTGGCACATATAATGGGGCCACACCCTCAACCCTGACGGACAGCCAAGCTCAGTCTTGGCTCTGTAGTGAGCATGATTCCGTAGTAAACACAGTCCTGAAGTGAACACAGTCCATCTAAAGGACATCCAGCAGAATATTGAGTGAAGGCAATGCATTTGGTGCCTTTTAAAAGAAATTAAAGAAAAACAATAAGCTTACCAATGAATATGTTTTAGTGTGTACAGACACTTTAGAAGTACCGGTATTAATCATTGCATGATCTGTAGATAATTTTGCATTCCTCTTGTGTGTATGTTCTTACAGTGAAGCAGTGCAATTTTTTTTGGTATATAGTAGGTGGATTGTGAAAGCTGCCCTATGAAACCCATGTATTGCACTGTATGTTTTGTTTGTAGAAAAAATTGATTTCAATGCAATTATAAACTGTCAGAAGGTCCTGTTTTGCCAGCAACAGAACAGATTTCAAGCAGCTGTCTATGCTGTGTTCAGAACATTATAGAGCACCAAGGAAGGAATACAACCATGGCAGTGGTTATGTAGGAAAATTAAGCAGAGCTCTGCCTGGGCCATACAAAGGCTGGCTCCGGCCTGGAAGTAAGTGTAAAAAAATAAAATAAAGAATCCTTGTATTATGGTAGTTCAGTGATATTAAGTAACATATTGATTTTAAAAAGACTTTTGCAAGTTGTAGATTTAAGCGGAATGGTTACAGACAACATACCTACAATGTCATTAGTTTGCAATTTTTTGTTCTTGCACCAACATCTCCTCTGATGCCCTTGGTTCCTAACACAGCCCATCTTTGCATTTTTATTTTGCCTTTATTTCAAATGTAAAACGTTGACACAAGCTGGCAAGTATTGGCTATTTCTACCAGACCTATTTAATTTACATCAGATTAATATAACATTAATGACAATTCATTAGCCGGCCATCAACACCCGTTTGTAATCCAAAGTCTGCTGTACATAAAACAACATGACTGGAAACTAGGCACAATCGATGAAAGCAAGGCATTTAAAAAAAAAAAAAAATTACATGTAATTTTCATGTCGACGCAGCATTTTCAATTATAGGATTATATAATTTTTATTTCCTTTTTAGAAACTCAAAACAATGGCGTTCCATAATAGCACACCTGATAACAGACCCCAAACATACAAAATAGAATTCCTATGAAGTATGTAATGACAAAGAAACTGATTTTTGTATACAAAACAAAATCAAAGGGTTACATTGCAATGGTAAAATGCTGGAAATAGTTGGACAAGTTATTTTCTGCTGTTCCTCTAGCGCAGAAACAATGACCTTTTAGTTCCTTAACATGTATTATGAGAAATCAGTGTTCAAATTCAGGAGTTCTGGGACTTCTCCCTATTTTTCAGCCTTGTGAGTTGTGCTTGTCAGGGGAACTAGACATGCATAGAGCACTCCCCCTTTCAAACTCATGCTCTCCACATTACTTTCTCACTCTCTGTCTAGGTTGAATGAATATGCAGAATCCCACTACATTGATCGCATCTGCGCATTGCTCAGTGGGCTGTCACATGTACCGCCCCTCTGCCAGCCGCTCTTGGGTAGCAGTTTGGGCGAGACACACAGGGTGGGTGGGCCGTCTCGGAACACACAAATCAGAACAAACTCCCAAATGACCCGATGGAGCGGGTGAACGATCACTGATGACAGAGCACTGTCTCAGCGCTAATGTGTGCTACACTGCAGGACACGGGAAGCTGGTATGGAAGGGTCACTGTCCTTTATGAGAAGTTTCTCATGCCTGCTTGGCTTTTTCTCGTCTTAGTCTTGATCATAGGACTTTTCTCCTCCTGAAAAAGAGAATATTAGAGTATCACAGTGAACTCTATGTGATAATGCGTGGAGTATTTAAACCACCTCAGCCCACTGTAAATAGTTGAATGTGGGGTAGCTAATGACCTGTGAGAGGTCCAACCAGAGAAAGAGGGGAAGTAGTAAATGAGAATGGCAATTCTTCACAATAGACAGTGATACCGTCTGCCTCACATCACCTACATGCGCAGCATAGAGCTGCTCATAGAACGCTTCGCATATTGAAAAAAAACATTGACTCTGCAATCCAACTTACAAACTCAAAAGATGGTTATATATACGACAATGCTGACTTTTCCCGACTATGCTGCAGTCAAGTGCACTATTTAGAGTAAATTGTGTTTGACACTGAAAAAAAAACATTTGCGTAGTAAAATGCTTGTTGCATCATTTCTTATAGCTGTATAAGTTGTGCAAGTTGTATGTTGCATGAACAGCATCACCACACCTGTGGCACAAAACCTTTATGTTACTTAAGCTTACCTAACACAGAAACTCATCTTTGAGCTTCCAGCAGCTGTGGGATGACTCACCACTTCTGTGCTTTCCTTGGCAGTGGAGTGGTGGGGGATACAACAATATAAGGAAAGAAGAGATAAGCTATTGTGTAAGAGAGTGAGGAGAGGGAGTGATGGATGGCAGGGGGCAACCATGAGTTGTTTATTCCTCACAGCCCGAGCTGTAATTACTGCTCTCGTTGGTTTGGTCATCCTCTATATCCCAAACAATAGCAACGCCAAAGGTACAACCCATGGCCTAAAAATACCAGAAAAAGCTAAATGCACCCAATGAAATACTTCCAAGTGCTTCTGGAAAATGCACTTAGTCTCCCTGCTTAGGTCAAAAGACACATGCAATGACTCAATGTTGCCATTTCCCTTTTTAGGGTTCCCCAGCGCCGGTTCACTTTAAGATGAACACCTTCTTCAGCCGTTGTAAATGAATCATCTGGTTCAAGGCCTTCTTGGTGATGAGGTCAACTGTGCGACATGTAACAGTATTTTGTATTTCAGTTTGTGTTTTATTGACTATGT
>JAOVYW010000040.1:2380013-2390198 GCA_025775045.1 Hiodon tergisus
TCATGTTATTCAAGGCATTGGAAGGCAGAGGGGAGGATTGTGTAGGCAGAATATAGTGCATCAGATGTAACAGTGTTTGTACCGAACGGCAGTAATCAGCTTGGCCTTATTTTACACTGATGTTGCCTCTTGCTTTCATCTGTGATAACAAATATACGTTTTCTATGATGTTATAACACAAGCTAATAGAAAATTCAAATTACCAATGTAATAATTTTACATTGACTTAGGGAGAACAGAGTATACACACAATATACCTTCATGTATCTTTGGAACAACCCTTTGTCCAGGTTATTTCTCTTGCAGTGGCCCTGACCCATGGCTTTGGCAGAGGCAGTGGATGAATCAGGAGCTGTTCTAGCTGTACAGATGAAGGGAAGAGAAAAGAAAAAATGAACAAACAAAACATTTAGCACTAGATTAATTTCAAGTTTGGATACAACTACACCTCAAGCCTAAGGGCAACTTCCCAGGCGCTGTCAGGTGTAAAGTAGGTAACACTTTGCGGTCTTATTTGTGAATATGACTGCTACATATGGCACAGATAATGCTCTGTACAGAAAACCCTGAAAATTGTGTGAAAGTAAAAGCAGGGTCAAACATACACAGCAGCACTCCTGCTATCCAAATCAA
Source organism: Hiodon tergisus (assembly GCA_025775045.1). Classification (NCBI taxonomy): domain Eukaryota; kingdom Metazoa; phylum Chordata; class Actinopteri; order Hiodontiformes; family Hiodontidae; genus Hiodon; species Hiodon tergisus. The sequence continues at coordinate 2,380,647 of JAOVYW010000040.1, forward strand.
CTAAGTTTAAACAATGAGGTGCTTTCGACTAAGATTTTTGGGGCCTTTACTGCAGTCCAATTTGTTGCATTGAGGCCATTGTGCAACATGGCACAGATAATGATCTGTACCGAAAAAGCCATTTCCATCAGCACACCTGGGAGGGTTAATTTGCTGCAAAGATTTAAGCATTTAATCCTTATGGTATGATTATTTTTCTCTTTGTCTGTGGCTTTGAAACAGATACTGTGCACAATTGTAACGCAGCATCGAATTCTGCATTGTCTGGGACAATGTGGATGCAGAGAATTTCAGAGTATAGAATTCTAGCGAAATAGTACATTTCTTTTGAGAAACTTATAAGAAACGATTTAGAGATCCTGAGAGGCAAGAGCTGGCATATTTAATTAATAACAGAGCAACATATGAAGTGCTCAATCATTTTTGAGAAACGCAGACCTCCACTATTGGGCAGCTCATAACAGGAGTGGTATTGGAGGAGACGCCTCAGTGTTGAGAAAATAAGAACCATGAACAGTGTACAAATTACTATTTTAGACACTGGTGAATGAAGCCGTTGCAGTTAAAGATTTAGAAAACAGCTATAGAGGTTCAGTCATATTCTACAAGTTGCTCCGTTTAAGGTTGTGTGTTTTACTGAAGGAGGTCTTAAACTATGGCATGACATGAAAAAACGTTCTGAAACGCAGCAGAAGGGATTATAAAGTCAAGAATCAATAAGAAGTGTATTCTATTCAATGAAATTTTCAATACTTCCACACCACACGTTTCAGCTCTGCATTTATGACCATTGAAGAGCATACACATGCTACAGTAGGGGCGTTTCTGACAGTGTACATACATTCGTTTTAGGGCGCAAAGCAGGGAACAGCAAGGACAGGATTCTTGTCACAGGGCTGGAGACACATAGAAACAGACAACCACTCAGACAGGGGTAATTTTGTAGATGACAATCTTTACAATTTGTCTTTTGACAGTCGGAGGAAATCGATGCCAAGATTCTGAAGCCAGGATGCTGTGAGACGCAATGCTAACCGCTGAGCCACCGTGCCAAGTCATTTAATGCGACAAGCCAGTGAGCTATGTAAGAAACATTACAGGAGGTTAAGATGAGGGGCACAAAGATATGTATATTTTCCATATTTTGATTCATTCAATGAGTCTTGAAGAAGTTTGTTGAAAACCTTTCCGATGTTTTTGGTAGCAGAACCGATTCTGCATTAGTAAGGGGAAAGACCAGTAAAATTGAAATGTAAAGCAACTTAAACAGCCTTGAGAGGCAGCAAAGCAATTGTATGGATCAGTGGGACAAAAATACATTCACCTCAGTAATGCAGTGCTATGCTACACATCATACACAGTCAAGAACGCTTACTTTGGGTTGGTACTTTTGGAAAATCTTTAGACATTTCCTCTCTAATTCCATTCTAGTCTGATTTTCTTTCAGGAAGTCTAGGGAGATTGTTGCCATCATAAATAAAAAATGGCATACGACAACAGGACTGCAGCAATTAGTGACGCTCCATTTAAAGATTTATATGGTCACACCATTTTACTTTTACACCAATTTCGGGTTTTTCTGTGCCATATTACAGCCTCAATGCAGCAAAGTGGGCTGCACGAAGACCCCAAAAATCTCAGTAGAACGCACTAGAGCACTCACTCATTTGGCTTTGACATTAGCGCAAAATACAAAACAAACTGCGTTGCGTATCCATTTGAAACGGAGTGCATCATTTTATTTACCGAGAACGGTTGGCAACCCTATTTGTGAATTAGTTAACATTTGCTTGGAGAAAGCTATTAACACCTTATCACAATTAAAAACAGTATCTGATAATGACTGAATTTTTTAATCTAACAGTTACATGAGGGGGAAATATTATTTTCTTGAGGCAAAGGTTTCTTTGCCGAGAGTTTAGAAAAAAAGTATTTAAACTTTTTTTAAACAAGAGAGCAGCTGTGCACAAATGGATGTCAGCTGGATCTTTCAAAGATAACCCTCGCAAAAATACATTTCTAATACCAGTATCTTAGCGTTTTTTTTAAACCCCCCCTTGCAAACCTTGATCACATTTGCTGTGTCCTGTCTCATAGAAGAAAGCCTTGGTCAAGTTGACCAGTCTTGGGCATGCCTGATGGGGGCTGACAAGACCTGTGGTCATTCCCCAAATATCCCTGTGAGCCACAGCAAACCTTGAGTACAAGAATAGACGATGGTTCGTTAGCTGACGATGGTTCATTTGGTTAGAATGAGAAAAGCAAAGCAAACAGACAAGCGAGAAAGTGGGCACACAGGCCCGGCCACACACATTCTCGTGTTCAAGCCCCAACCATAGAACACGCAGACATCCAAAAGCAACCGCATGCCTCCATCAGTCCCCCCTCAGAAACTACATCACCATGTGTTGTGTGTTGACACTAGTATCTGCTCTTCGATTTGTTGGATTCTCCGTATGCTGGTTGTGAAAGCGGTAGACAAAGCAGAAGTCAAGCAGACGCGAACACAATATGTGGGTAACAAATCCCCAAACACTACAACTCAACCATATACAATATAATGAAATAATGCAGCACCCCATGCATCCAAAAACTGCAAAGATATTCCAGTCATTTTAATGCACAGCTATTTCACCCTCATGTAACGTACATCTCACCCATATGTAATGTACAGCCATTTCACCCCCATGTAATGTACAGCTATTTCACCCAATCCCTTGGAAGATTGTGCTGAGATATAAATATTGCGATTAGTCGATTAATTATACGTTTATGCCAAAGCAGGTTATTCACAGTTGATAAACCAGTAGAAACACCATACTGCATTTTAAACGAATAACACCGAGCTAAAATATGTCTATGTTCATTCATAACATTTGAATAGGAGATTAAAAATAGGCAGATGAAAACCTACTGGGGCTGTCAAAGCAATATTAACAATTGATGTGAAATGGGTTTAGGTTACTCTCAGATGGATAAAATATTTGGTTTTTGGATACAAAATTTGGATAGAAATGCATGCAAAATGTTGATTGAAAAATCACTTTTAGTTGCAAATTAGATTTACAAATTTATAAACCAGTACGAATACATCATCGTATTGCATCATAAAGTGAAAAATGTTCTTAGGTGCATTTATAATATAGGAACAGGCCATCAAAAATAGATAAAGTTCGGCACATGAGTGTGCCATGAGATCCTGTTAAATCACAGCACTTACTCTCGCTATTTTTTTAAACATTGTGGTGTCAAATCATGTCATAACTTTAAAGGAAAATCTTTCAAACAACCCTCCTCCCCTGAAAAGAATATTAAAAGTTGTTACTGAGTCAATGTTTTTCTTGAGACCAGCTTGGTTGTCCCTTTGAGTTTTTAATCTTAAATTCCTTGTTTGTTTGAACATGATTAATAAAGTTGATAAAAGCTAATCTTGGACCTAAGGCCCATTGCACCAACTCACACAGCCAGCGCGCAGTCCAAAGTGGAAGACTTACTAATACTATACTTGTATTGCTGTTATTTTCTAAGTTGCAAAAGAATTATGAATTGAGAGAACACCACGTCTGAACAGTGCAATAAACTGGCGGCATGGTCGCCATGACAACCATGTCTCCCTGGAGGTTAGCATGACAACGGCGGAGGAAAAGGTGGGCGGGGGTTGGTGGGAGAGAGTAACAGAGATGTTGATACTGAAAGGTGCTGACAGGCAGATAAAGCTAAAACAATCAACGCTAAACGTCCCATCATCACCTAACCTTACCTCTGCCCATCGATTGGCTTCTCACAGAAACACTGTCATATTACGTAAGGAATATATGTGTAGGTTAACGAGCAACACCAGTACAAGGACCTATGCACCATGTCCAAGCTTAGCGTAGAGCAGGGAATCTTCACGCGTTAGGGCAGGAACCATTGCAATCGATACGTGAATCTGACTGAGAACACACAAACACAGAAAGGAAGAAGATGCAGGATGCCACGCCCCATTCAGTGCCACTTTGTCAGTCCGTCTGTCACTGTGTTGGTGGTTGACAATGGCCTCTAGGAAAGGTACTAACTTCATATTAAGCGATGTTATCATACTCAAGTGTGCAAATGTTAGATACACATGAAAATCCCCAGATGTATGGTTGTACAGGACTGAATATTGAAGTACACATCTATGTACAGTTCTCTTTACGTTTCATTCCAAGAAGTCACTGTAGTAGGGAAAACAAGTGTGAGGCAGTCTATCCTCCTTCGTCCTCCAACACCTGCTTCTGTACAAGATTAAACAGTTGGGGGATCAAGCTAGCTACCTCAGTTGAATAAGAATATAATCCTTGGAGCGATTTGGTTTTTCCAATTTAAGCTGAAAACAAGATCATAAAACCTTTACACTTATAATTATGTATAGCTAGGTCACAGGTCTCACTCTAAGAAATGGACAAGAAATGCTAATCTTCAACAGCTACCGCCAGAAAGCTGCTCAATATTGTGTTGTGACAAGGAGCAATGAGTAAAATGAACTTTTGCTTCATTATACTTAAGAAACAATGTAAACATTAAACACCCACAAATGCTTGTAGCCGTTTAATTTTTCAATCAGATAGTTGCTTGCATAGACCATAGAATCACAGAAAGCAGAATCAGGATCAGACATGTGCCTAGAACGAGGCATCCCCTAAATAATCAGGTCCAGATGAACATAGAGGAAGGTCTTGGTGTGCGTGTTCTGGTTTTTTAAACTATTGTATGCGCCTCCAATTGCCATTATACAATTAACTGGCCAGTTCAATTCACGAGCAGCAAACATTATGAACACAGGCTGATATTCCCCACAATCTAAAAGCAGACATCAAATTCTGCGGCCAATATCTCATTTATAATTGATTTTAAGATTTTATCGCTTGTTTAAGAGACTAAATGGTCTGGTCAATAAATGGTTAAAAAATGCTCATTCCTTACCAACCAGAGGGAGCACTAAGGTCACCAAATATTGGGCTTCTTTGTATTCCAAGAGTGTAAAAAGACACAAATTTTAGTTTGTGTACGAGCATTCTGAAACAAGTGACTTTAAGGCATTAGACTCAGTTTTTTAAATCTCATTTGAAGATCACGGTATTTGCAGTTTCGATGATTTTATGTCGCAATAAGTACACCTGTTTTATTAATTTATCATTTATTTATTGGGGGGGTGTATCTTATAGAATTTAAATCTACAATGCACTTTGAGTTATTTTTATATCTAATTGCGGGGTGTTTTTATACAACAGGTGATGGCAACATGGCGCAAAATGATTAATTTAGACAAACCATTAAGTCTAATGGATGTGCCAAGTGACCGTCCTGGGCATTGCTTTGCTGATTCAATAAGAGGTAAGAAATAACAATTATAGAAAGATGATTGAGTAAAGGTGATCATTGTAGATGAAAACGATTCTAGAAAGTGATAAATTACTAGAAAAAACCCTGAAAAGAACTGTACCAAAGATGATGGCAGGTGCCAAAGCTGAGGCAAAACATTTTTGCTTAAACACTTTCCTTTGTTCTGGTGCCAGGGACAGGCATTGCCGGACCAACACACCAGACACTTGCGTTTTACAGAGCAAGTGCATACGGCACCCATGACAGTGGCAACTCGCTGAACTTCTCGCTCTACAGGTATGCCTAACTGACAAAAATAGGCAATCCAAAATTCCCAAATGCAGGAATTTATCAGTGCAGTGCTGCTAACCCTGAAACTCCTCATTCAGAGGACTTGCTGTCCAAACCCTCCTACCCTAGGGAATCACGAACCCGACCATGTCACCATGTTGGCCAGTCCTGACAGGAAGTCATCATTCCTGGTGTGTACAGCCTGTATAAATGAAAAAAGCCAGCAAGGAAGCTAAGGTTTTAGCCATTTTGTTTTTCACATTTTGAAAGTTTGTTTGCGAAAGCCCTGTCCTTCCAATATTCTGTGGGGAAATTTCCCTATAATTTAAGTCCCACCGTTACGCCCGTTTGTAGTCGATGAGTTAATAAACCCATTTTAAACGAGCCTGTCTCAGACGTTACCATTTTAGTTACACCCCGCCACATCCGGCATTGTATCATTTGTTAACATTAAACCTGTCAGTAAAAACTCAAGATAGCCATATCCAAATTCAAGTCTGGCAACCCTGCTGTCTTATGTTGGTGAAACAAAGCAACAGATGCAGCTCATTCAACAAGAATGGGAAAGGGCCATAAAGCCACTTGATAACGATACCCTTCCAACATCTTAAATACTCTGCTACAGCCAGCCATCCTTCCCACAATGCTCTTCATTCTGATTTATGACTGTAAGGCAAATGGGGGCTTGCAGTGCTTTATTTGTAATGGAGGTGTAGGAGGAAAGCTCAGGCGGGGTGGGGGAACCGCCGAACCAGTCTGGTAAAGATATCAAAAATAAAAATGAAATTCAATACCCAGAGTTTCAAATTTAACACAAATACCGCCCTAACCCATTAGCTAGCCTAATTTTGGTGGCTGATTAAATGAATGTCAATAAAAGCAAGCACTATTGTCAAATGGAAGTCAAGGTTAACCTGATCCCAGATCTGTATGTGCTTTATTCAGCTCTTACGACTACGGTTCTCATGGAAAGCAACAGTGCACCACAGCCGGGAAAAAAATCTAAACTATGGCAACACACTAATCACACCTCACATGACTACATTCAATGGCCATTTCTTTTTATGAGTAGAAGAAATTACACAGAGCAATTAAGTGCGCCAAATCAGAATTGGTTCTTGGTTCATTTTGATTTTCTGGTGGATTATATCGGGACAGATTCAGCAGTTTTATTGCGCTTTTTAAATGTATTGCTCATTGTAACATCTTAAATGCAAAGGCATTTGGGCATAACATATTTTCTTGAATATTCATAACAGACTTGGTGCTGGCAGCACTGCAGAGAACACCCGCAATTCTTGTGTCAGTGACACTGAACTAAACACAGCACTGTAGCGCACACCCACTCAGTGACATTGAACCAAACGCACTACTGTGGAGCACACCCACACTCAGTGACACTAAACCAAACGCAGCACTGTGGAGCACGGACACTCAGTGACACTGAACTAAACACAGCACTGTAGCGCACACCCACACTCAGTGACACTGAACCAAACACACCACTGTGGAGCACACCCACACTCAGTGACACTGAACTAAACACAGCACTGTAGCGCACACCCACACTCAGTGACACTAAACCAAACGCAGCACTGTGGAGCACGGCCACTCAGTGACACTAGGGGGACACTGACAGGAAAGCACAATTCTCATTCTGAAACAAGGCATAACTCTGGGACCACTGAAGTGTGGGATACAGAGTGAGAGCGGTTCATTTTTCTTAACATCGATTGGTTCCAAGGGCAGGCAGGAGAGAGTGGTCACACAGGCAGGGCTGAGACCCTGCCAGATCAGGAAAGACATAGCTGTGGGGCTGGAACTACATTTTTGAATGAAGAGTACCTCTTGTAGATCGCAAAGGTAACAGTGGGCATTCCTCAGCTCATGACAGGTGAAGTGCATCTACTAGGAACAGGAGGATTTTAGTGAAACCTAGTCCAGAACAAGGACTGCTCCCTGAATTATCCACAGGCTGGAGTTCACCTCGTGTGCCTAGCCAGGCTATTCTTCCCCGTACTCCTCTCAAGAAAGACACTGCATTATAAAACAATCCCAGCATGTCACAAAAAAAAATATTTACAATTAATACTACTCTTCCGTGTCAAATTGCTAGATTTCATTGAGCTAAAACAGTAGTGCCTATTGTACCCCAGGGCACAAATTTATGTAGTGTTCTGCCAGCAGAATCCGCCTCTTTAAGAATCAAGTACACTGGGCAACAGCCAATGGATCCTAGTTGTGGCACCCGAGATCAGAGGAACGAGGTTCTGGTTTGAGTCCTGCCGAGGTCTGAGTGGTGGGGGCATGGCTGAACTTCTGCTCTGGGTTTAATCAAATCTGTGTAAGCCACCTACATGAGTGCTTGTGACCATGTGCCCAAGATCTTGACACGGACACCTTCTCTTCTAATGAAAGTGGGTCACCACTTGAGAACATTCAAACAAAGAACAGTTAAACATCATCCAGGCTTCAGTTCAGCTCTGAGCCACAAGTATCTCAACTCTTCCTAGATTGGCACTTGGGGCTAAAATAATCCATCACAGAAAAAAGGGCTCACTACAACTGCATGAAATATTTAATTTCTCAAGTTCTGAAACCAACACCAAAAAAAAAGTTTTTCATTATAACCAGAAAAGTGGTTCAATTCAGTGATTCACTTCTAAAAACTACCGTTTGTCTTTCACGAATATAAGTTTGGATCAAAGCTGTCTGAACTGGGAACATGTCCAGAAGTGTTAAGGAAGCAGAATGTTTCAGGGCTGTTTGGACTAGAGAACCTACACATGTCCATGTCCTGAAATAACTCGAATCTTCCCTTGCAGTTACTGCTGAGCCAGCCCTCTTGCCTACTCACCAACCCAACCTTCACAGTGACCGTCTCAGAAGGGAGGACTTTTACACTAGCATCTCCAGCACCGAGGCTGACAGCATGCTAGAGGAAGCCTAGCTTGCAGTTATCAAATATGAATTAAACTCATTGATAATTTAGACCAGCTGTTCTGTTTTGTTTTAGTAAAACCCCTCTACATATTTGCAAGACAATGGCCAATAATGTGAGATTAGCAGTACTTTAAAAAAAAAGTTTGATGGGAGTGTTAAATTATACAAATAAAAATGATTATTTTGAATACCTTGGTCAAGTTTTGAGTTCTGTTATCAGTTTTGAAAATGAACAGTGTTTCAGAAGCATTAATGCAATTTGGTCATTACCCAAACAATCAGTCTTTGTCACGCTGTTGTGGTGCTTGATTGGACTAAATCTCTACAGCCAGGAACCCAGAAGGAGTATTACGCCACCATAATCTGGGCATGTACAAACAGACCCAACAGCACAAACATACATAAGACAAATGGCACACATAACAAAAATACAAATGGAGTGTGATGGTCCACAATGCACGCATGTGAAGGGGAAGACGATGATACAGGGACATCCAAGACATTTTATTACAGTCAAAGTCACGTCGGAGACGGCCTTCACCTAACCCTAACCCAGCCTTCACCTGGGCTCTCTACACGCAGGGTAAGCAGATCCATCTGCAAATCATGTATTCATGAAGGTTAATCTAAAAGCATGTAAAAAGGTTTTGAGAAGCAGTTCATCCACAAAGAAACTTAAAAGCAAGGGAATCATAGAGGCATGCCAAAACAGACAATACTGAACAGGGATGGACAAATCCATAGTCAGGACACCTTTAATTATAAACTCATGATCCAAAGCCTGAGGACTACCATTTACATCTATATATACACACATACAAAATTGCCTATATACAAAATCTCTCCTGAAAGGCCACACACACACACCTCTCTCTGGTGAGAACACAGCTTTCACACATACACACAAGAAACACTCCAAAAAATGATCAGACGTACATATACTCAATGGAGACAAGAAAACGCACACAAGCA
>JAOVYW010000040.1:2412350-2432945 GCA_025775045.1 Hiodon tergisus
CCCCCACCATCGGTCGCAGGACAAATCGAAGAAGAAGAGGAAAAGGAAGCACAAGAAGCAAGCGAGGAAGAGTAAGAAGAAGGCCACTGGCCCTGCAGCGGACTTGGATTAATGCACTATGGCAACCCTCGGAGGCTACCTCGCTAAGAGGACAACTGTCAGGCAACGGGAACCGGAATAACTCCTGCATGACAAAAGAACTCTTCCTGTCTGGAGGAAGGCAGTTTGCACCCCACTTCCTCGATTCACCAAGCTTTTAACAAGGGGAAACTTTCTCATTGGTTTGTTTTGTTTTTTGTTGTTTTTTTTTTTTTAAAGAGGAGGTTTTTCAATCCAAATAAAGGCTGATGTTATTATGTGATTGTTGAGAGTTGCTTGTTTGAATACCGTGTTATACGCAGAGCCTTGACTTGCTGCAGAATATATGTTTGTTACGATTTGTATTGACATGTGTTGTCCCTAGTTATTGAAAGGCCTCTGTCATGGTGATGTCTTCCTAGTGGTTGATAACTGGTTAAAATTTTTAAAAAATTATAACCTTTTATGAGTTTATGTCCACACCATATGCATACAGCCCTTGGATTTGCGCCTTGTCGTAACTTTACTGTCCAGTCGCTAGAGAGTAAGGACGTTTTGTGAACGCTCTAGTATGTAATCTAAACCTGGCACTATACCGTTACCGGCCTCATATTGAAGTTGGAATTACAGAAGTGACACGTAGTTTCGATTGCCAAGCAGTTTTCATTTGAAATTAAGTAACCCTGCTGATTGTGATGGATAATAATCCTGTCTTGTCTGACATTAAACCTTTGCTGTGTTGACCATTCCTAAGATCTGTTCAAATTTGGCCCATTTGCGGAATATTAGCAGAAAGTTTAAAAACTAAAGGTCTCAGTGAAGGAGCTTGAAGCTAAGTTTGACAGCAGTGTATTTATTTAAATACCAATATATTTTATAATATAACTCTATGTACAGGCCATAAGTAGGAATGTAGGTGGCAACACTTTTGGAAATATGCTGTCATATTTAGGAACTCTGGGTTTAAAGTGTGTCTGTGTTAAATATCAGTTTATAATTTGCTATTCAATGTACAATTAAAGTCAGAAGTTTACATACACCTTAGCCAAATGCATTTAAACTGAGTTTTTCACAATTCCTGACTTCTAATCATAGAAAACATTCCACGTCTTAGGTCAGTTAGGATCACTACTTTATTAAGAATGTGAAATGTCAGAATAGAAGAGAGTGATTTATCTCAACTTTTATTTTTTTCACCGCATTCCCAGTGGGTCAGAAGTTTATATACTTTGTTAGTATTTGGTAGCATTGCCTTTCAGTTGTTTAACTTTGGTCAAATGTTTAGGGTAGCCTTTTTACAAGCTTCTCACAAAAAGTATTTAATAAGTTGCTGGAATTTTGGTCCCTTCCTCTAGACAGAACTGGTGTAACTGAGTCAGGTTTGTTGGTCTCTTTGCTCGCACATGCTTTTTCAGTTCTGCCCACAAAATGTTTTATTGGATTGAGGTCAGGGCTTTGTGATGGCCACTCCAGTACCTTGACTTGGTTGTCCTTAAGAAGTTTTGCCACAACTTTGGAGGTATGCTTGGGGTCATTGTCCATTTGAAAGACCCGTTTGTGACCAAGCTTTAATTTCCTGGCTGAGGTCTTGAGACGTTGCGTCAATATATCCACATAATCTTCCTTCCTCATGATGCCATCTATTTTGTGAAGTGCAGCAGTCCCTCCTGCAGCAAAGCACCCCCACAAACATGATGCTGCCAGCCCCATGCTTCACGGTTGGGATGGTGTTCTTTAGCTTGTAAGCCTCACCCTTTTCCTCCAAACATAACGATGGTCATTATGTACAAACAGTTCAATTTTTGTTTCGTCAGACATTTCTCCGAAAAGTGAGATCTTTGTCCCCATGTGCACTTACAAACTGCAGTCTGGCTTTTTTATGGCAGTTTTGGAGCAGTGGCTTGATCCTTGCATAGCCTTTCAGGTTAGGTCGATATAGGACTCTGTTTAACTGTGGATACAGATACTTGTCTACCGGTTTCCTCCAGCATCTTCCTTCAGCATCTCCTTCCTGAGCGCTATGATGGCTGCGTGGTCCCATTGTTTGTACAGATGAACGTGGTACCTTCAGGCATTTGGAAATTGCTCCCAAGGATGAACCAGACTTGTGGAGGTCCACAATTTATTTTCTGAGGTCTTGGCTGATTTCTTCTGTGTAAAGTACTGACCCACTGGAATTGTGATAGTCAATTAAAAGTGAAACAATCTGTCTGTAAACAATTGTTGGAAAAATAAGTTGTGTCATGCACAAAGTAGATGTCCTAAACGACTTACCAAAACTATAGTTTGCTAATATGAGAAAATCTGTGGAGTGGTTAAAAAAACGAGTTTTAATTACTTCAACCTAAGTGTATGTAAATCTCTGACTTCAACTGTAGCTGTAATTTAGTTTTAAAAGGAAAATAGAAACATGAAGTCAGACTTTGAACATTAAACACTTTTTATTATTATTTTTATTAAAAAGTAGTTATTGATGAGGTACTTACCTTCCTGACACAACTGCATTCACTCCCTACACCACCATGCATATCTGAGTTCATGAATTAAAAAAATATGTGCAAGAGTTAGTTCCATTTATTAATTAAATGCTTGTGCAATATTTTTCTTAGTCAGTATTTTTTAATGGTAGTTCTGCAATTCAATGTATATAAAAGTGCTCCTGACGGGCGAGTGGTATGAGAGGAATCAGAAGTCAAACACATGAACAAGGTGGGTGACAGCTAATTTCAGTCGTTTATCTTTGATTTTGTTGCGTTTTAAAACAATTAAAACAATTTTATTGCAAATAATTCACAGATGCCTGTGTAAGCATAAACAGTTTTCATATTGACCCGTTTATGGATAGTTTAAACTAGATATTCTTTACAATAATCTTTACCAAGACCAAATAACCTGTATTTATTATACTTTAATACTAGTAATTTAGGTAGAATCTCTTTCTGCCAATTTTTCCTTAAGCCATGTATAAAAGGCATGTTCTGCACATGGTACCTTAAACGTCTGAACCTGTCTGGATGGCCTAACCCTGCAGTGCATTGTGAACTTTGGCAATCGAGGGACCGACCTGTCGCACCTTTTGCAAAAGCGATTTCGTACGTTCATTAGGAATGAGGTGTGGATCTTTGTCAAATCGAGCGCACCCATCCTTCCTGTCCTTAGATGCTGGATGTTGCTTTCTTGGCGTTGCTGGTGGCAGGGACTGTGTCCTGTGTGGTGGTCTGTCCTGATAACCGCGTTTGTGCGGACAGCAAAGCCTGCTGCTTGGTAGGAAACGAATACCAGTGCTGCCCATACCCACAGGTAAGCAGCCCGGTTCCCATTACAGGGAGCACAGTCCAGCATTTCTGCCGGATGGTGGCCTAGTGTCAAACCTTTTGTATCCCAGAGTGTTAGAAAATCATTTTAAACATGTCATAATCATTACTCCCAAAATTACAAATCATGCAAATTTGTCTGATCTAACACATTGCAAATTCCTAAAAATATTTTTGGCACAGGATGAAATTTTCACGCTCAATCCTCACATTGGAAATTGTCAGTTGACTTATTACTAGGCTACGATGCATTCCTGTTTGGCAGCGGACTTGATGAAGGGTTGGCTTGTTCACTCCCTACTCCCGGTGTTTAGGTGGACAGCCCAATGGTGAAATGTGATTCAACCACAACCTGTCCCGACGGGACGACTTGCTGCCACCACCCAACTGGGATTTGGACCTGCTGCCCCTACTCCCCGGTGAGTGGGCACGTATTTATTTGCTGGACATATATGCGGTGTCAAATGTCATGATGCAGAGCCGAGACAGAAATAGGGATAAGCCTGTGTCTAAATAAATAAAATAAAAAAGTGGCTTATGCAGATTATATAAGGGATTTGTAATAAATGTAATTAATAGGATCCGTTTTTGTTTTGTGTTGTTTAGGGCAATTGCTGTCTGGATGGTTACCACTGCTGCCCATTTGGCTACTATTGTGACCCAACCTACACCAAGTGCCTGAAAAATGGCCGTGCAAACCCCTTTGGTATACAGAAGCCCTCTGTGACGATCAGAGCCACTGACGTGCCCAGGGCAGACTCCAACATGATAGCACTGGTACAATAATCACATCGTATGCACATCGATGCAATGCCAAACACCTCTCAGGGATTGGCCTGGGCAAATCGTTGCTCGTGATTAGTCCGTTTCTCTCTTGCAGGAGGACGTGGCTGTCTGAGCGGCACGGGCTGCTGCCCGGCAGGATCCCGCTGCAACAACCACATGAAGCGTGTGAACGACAGGGACTGAGCTGGGTCGATTTCCATGAGCTTCACCTAACGACACTCTGGCACCCTCAGCCGGGCAAGACACACTGTAACCAAAAGACTGCTTTGAATGTAGCCGCAGATACTTTTAGGTTTTCATTGTTTTCAAAAAATGCTAAATAATCTTTCATTCCATTCATAACTTTAAAAAAAAATTCCATTCATAAATCTTATTCCCTATCAGGGAATCCACTTTGTATTAAAGCATTCTGCTTATGGGCTGTGGTAACCCGCACATTTTCGTGAACCGAAACAAAGTCCTCGTGCTTGCCTGTCGGTTGCATTGTACCATCTTAAAAAAATTAAATAAAACAACTTTCTTAAATTTTAGATACTCTTTTGCTGTCGTGGTGACCTTGAATTTGCTTCAAACGTTAATTATTAAATTAAAATATTTTAGATAACATTTCATATTTAATTGATGCAAAAGCATGTATTAAAGGTGGGTATTGTAGTGAAAGATAGGAAACGTCGTCTCAAAATACCGCCGGTCAAATCAATACAAATGTATTGGGACACGTGTGTTATTGATATTTACACAAGTGGCCGGATGCCCCAACAAACAAAAACCGTTTTGGAGACTGCTACTAAGGACCAGGGCTGCTAAGAACCTTACCCAGGAACACAACCAAACAGACAGTATCGCAGTCACAATTCAGCTCATCACTCAGACACAATTTAGCTCAAATATTCTATACAGCGGAAGACAGACGATGTGTTCAATTATGGTTGGCGAATGCTGATCGCTCAGCATTGGCAGGTGGAGGCAATTAGCAATGCTCCTGTGTATCCACCAGATGGAGCCCTTCCGCAATTTAACACATAATTTCCCTTCCACCACGTAATTCATATTATTTTTTGAAAATATTATCATTATTTACTTTTTGGATAAGTACCATAGAAACTCTGAAATACATTTGAATAACAATAATATGGCAAGTACAAGAGCTCCTCTGCCTTGGCAAGTATCGCAGTATCAGGGTGCTGTGGTCCTCTTTTTAAAAAAAATCTCAGTTGAGTTTGATTTTAGTTTGGTGTTTAGTAGGCCTATTCACTTTACAGACAAGCAGGCTGCGACATAGATGCAAATTCCCCAAAAGTGCGAGTTAGCGGACGACGGGGGTCTTCTTAGTGAAAGCGGGATTGTCAGACTCCACTCCTATCTCTCTACCGGAGGCTAACGGGGAATTACAGATCCTTGGCACTCCGCAGCAACACTGTAGAAGTCAAAACCCCAAGGAAATCCGAAATTCGGTTCTACCTGCAAACCCTGATTCTTTGCTTAAGTGTTCTCCCCTGCTCTTTAACCAACCCACTTTTGTAGCCAGTGAACTACGACGCCTGATGCCGCTGATGCCACCTTAAAGAAACTAACAAATATAACGGTAAAATATTCGGCTGCATATGAAACGAAAAATCTCTGGTCGTTGGTAATTTCTGCGGAAAATCTGCGGAAATCTCCTACGACCGCCATCAAAGGTTAACGCTAAGAAAATACCTAACACCATCTCCCCGTTACCAAGTTCATTTGGATAGTTTTGCTAGATTTTTTTTTTTTTTAAACAAGTTAAAGTTAAAGTTTGACCAGCTCTGCATCATTTTTTTGATACTAAAGCCCATGTAACAGCTCACATAAGTGTTTTATTGAAATATAATACAATTTATTTAGTTCCAGTTTAATTGGTACGATATAATTAATGTAATTATATCGTAGTCTTTAAAAATATCTAAAAAGATTTCAAGGTTTACTTCCTCTTTTAGTAAAAAATCTTTTTCTTTCTGTTATATTTGAACACAAGAAAGGGGAAGTGTGTATACAATTCTGGACGGGAAACAGCTCTGATGTTTCTAAAACGACATGGAAGTCTACCACAGAGACAAGGTTAGTTGCTGAAGTGATATTTAAAATACTTATTATTCGGGGAAAAGTAGTCTATTATGTGGGTACTTTTTTAAAAACTAACGTGAGAATGTCAATTAAAATAACAATGTCAATGTCAATCTAAAAACTAGGTGCTTCCATTTTGTCTCTTCCTAGGTGCTGGACATTGTGTTCTTCGTATTTTTGGTGGAAGGAATAACCTCCAGCTCTGTGATATGTCCTGATGGATCTAAATGTCTTGTTGGAGCCACTTGTTGCTGGACTGGGAATTATTTTTCCTGTTGCCTGTATCCAAACGTGAGTCACCTGGTTGCATTACAGAACGAATCACCCATACAAATGTGACCGAGAATTGTTGGAAAAATGCAATACGTGGAGAAAAAGGCTCCACTGGAGTTTAGAAGAACAAATCTCTCATTGCATAATATTGTAGCTCTTGAGTGTGGCGAATTGAAGCAGGATGCAGGTGATAAGGTTTCCAGCTCTGTGCATTATCTGTGAAATCACAAATATAGCAGCTCAAATCTGCATAAGTAGCTGAGCATTCTAAGAATCCTGTGCATTATATATGACACGATCCTCTGGTTTGGGTTTAAATCTAACCCTTTATTTAAGGTACATTCAGTGCCTTATACTTTCAGTCCAACCATATATCAGTACTCCAGTATGTCTGGCTAAATCCAGGGTTCACCTGAAACAGGTTCCACCTGACTGCCTTTACAGGCTGTGTGCTGCCCCGACCTCTTACATTGCTGCCCCCAAAGCTTCCAGTGCATGGAGGAGCATGGGGGGTGTAAGAGGCCAGGGCTGGGCGAGAGAATACCCATGCTGACCAGCACGGCTGGGGAGAAGCCAGGCATCCGTCTCCCCCTCGAACCGGAACCCCAGGTTCTCCCTGTTCCTGGTGTGCTGGCGGGCAGCATTGTGCACCGTGACTCCTACTACAACTGCCCTGATGGGACCACCAGCTGTAGACACCCCTCTGGGTTGTTTTCCTGCTGTCCCTACTCCCTGGTGAGTGTATCCCCAGGGAAAGATGGTGGGTTGATCAGTTCTTAGTTCTAGCTCAATAAACAAAAATCTTTTTACAATATATTAATGACATTGTGCTTAAAATCTTAAGTATGAATGAGCTTTCTGATTGCTACCCTGGGTAATTACTGTTTGGATGGTTATCACTGCTGTCCACCTGGTATCCATTGTTACCCAAAGTACACCCAATGTGTGAGGAATGGCCTGATGTACCCTTTTATGACAAAGTCCTCTGTGATGGTCAGAGCCACAGAACCGTCCAAGACACAGGTACAGCTGACTAAAACTAAGACCGGCACCAAATAAAATCCAAAAGCTTTTTTTTCCCCAAAAAAACTAATCGCACTTTACATAAACTTTTTTGAAAGTATTGTATTTCTTCTACACATAAAAATAAAACAATATTAAGTGCAGTTATGTAAAGTGCGATTAGCTTTTTTCTAAAGTTTTGATTTGCTCTCAGCTTGAGAATCCATTCCCTGACTCAAGAAGCGGCCTTGGCGTGGATTAATATAAAACCCATATACACCACCTATCACCGATTGCACGGGCGGATCATTCACAAGAATTGGTCAATGTGATCTCTTGCAGGAAGATGCATGCTGTCTGAGCACCCAGGGCTGTTGTCCATCTGGATTTCGTTGCAATGAGCTCAAATCGTGTGTCGTTGACACGGAGCAGCGGCCAATGACTGCTCTGCAGGGAGCCTCCAATAGCCAACCTCATGCCGCTGTCATCCTTTGTGACATTTACTTCTTCTGTCCTTCCGGTAGCACATGCTGCAAGAATCCTGCCACAGGAGAATGGGGCTGCTGCCCCTATCCATTGGTTAGTCTGCTGGCCAACTTCGCTTTGATTTTAAATTCTGGGATAACGTGCCACATAAATAAAAAAAACATGATGTCCCATGTATGCTGTGTGGCTGTAATCTAGTCAATACCGTCACTGAAATGTCGCTCTTTTACAGGGGCAGTGCTGCGCAGATGGTGTACACTGCTGTGAGTACAGAAGTGTATGTGACACAACATCTACATCGTGTTCAAAAAAATACCCCAGCGGCACCTTTTCGAATTTCAAGTTTCAGCGAAAGTGACAAAGTAGCTCGCGCTACTCGTTGCTGCAAATGTGTTCAATGTTTTCAATGGAAAAAAAGAAAATTTCTATACCAAGAAATCCAAACATATGGCTACAATGAATGTTTGACATACCATGTAATTTTAAATACGCCGCCTTACTTTTTACAGTGCTTTGTTATAAGTATAAATAAATGCAATCAAAACTTACTGTTTCGTGTGTTGGTTATTTAAATTGCTGTCACCAACTATGCCTGTGTTCGGAACTGGTAAAAATACTGTTTCAGAAGGTGTCTAACAGGAGAGCGAGGCATCAAGTGCTGTTCGAAACGGATCGAAAGATTTTTCCCTGTCTCATGCCTTCAAACTGCCCATGTGACGGCTTTGTTTTGAAGGCAGCATCGATGCTGACTGGATGCTGCCTATTACCCATAAATCTGTGCGGCTAGACTGAAAAATAATTAAACTAAACGGGCTGATGTCACACATTGCCGTAAGTGCTACCCTAAAAGGCTGTTCGAATCAAGGGTTCTTAGAAGATGCTTTTACTCGAAAGTTACGCCTTCTGAGGCAACTGCCTTCTGTTTCAAGCACAACCTATATATTTTTGGGAATCTTACGTCACTTCCACCCGCTACTTCTACCGTGCACGCGGATTTGAGTTTCTATAGCGACAAGGAGATAAACATTACGAGAGCTGTTGTATCTTATTGGAAGAAACACCTGAAAATGTAAAAATGTCTGAAATGTCGCCAATGAATAGGAAAACGATTCAAAATCTTGCAGAGACTCTTTCTAGACAAGTAAAAAAGTGTAAGTACTCTAAACCGAATGCACAATTTCAGCTTTCTTTATGACAGGGCTACCTATTTAACGCACGCTAGCGATTGACTATAGTTATAAAAATTTACTTGAAATAAGCCCATTTTTTTGCTTGGCTCTTGACACAATCAAATTAATGTATTTTAACACAGTGCTGGAGAGGATGTTACAAAAGAATTGAATGAAATTGCACTCCAGTTAAGATAGTTCTTTTAAGTTAAAATAATACAATTTTACGTAACAGATAAGGGCACGGGTAAGTCACGTGCCAAGCATTACCGGTTTCTATCCTGATCTTTAATGTAATTAGAAACTTTCCTGTATAAAATTAAAAAACGTTTTGTTCTTAACAAGTTACTTTTTCATGCAAGTAAATATAGTATTGATTTGTCGAAATATCCCTGAGTTGGTATTTTTAAAACCAAATACAAGTTTTTACTGCGGTGTACTCTTCCTAAACTAACTATACGAGTCTCGCAAGTCTGTAGGCTTTTAATTAAACAATTGATCAATTTGATATTTCGTGCAGAATTCTAAAGCACTCCTTTATGCATTATTATTGTGTGACTGAAAATATCAAATACTTCTTTCTATTGTTAATTTTACGCTTTTATGACACAATTTGAAATATCACATCTCGGATAACAAAGCATTAATGGTCGATTTTCAGAGGCATTTATTAAAATGAATTCACAATTTCAAATACCTTCCTAATAAATTAACTACTTTCCCTAACTGCAGTTAAAAAAACCGAAGCAGAGTGTCTGATCCGACTGTTCAACAGCCTACTTGAAGACCAGAGTGATCGGAGGGTGGGTAATGGACTCGATAGAAGTAAATTCAGAAATATCCTGCACAACTCCTTTGGCATGACAGATGATGTGATCATGGACAGAGGTAGGCCCTAAATGCCACACCTGATGTTAACATTGCATGAAACATTACATTATTTTCGAAAGGTTAAAGAGACTGCCTTTACAGCACGGTTTGAGTTTCTTTCTGAATTGGAATAATTTAAACATACGATTCTCTATGGTATGATCTGTGGAAGAGACTTGGTTCTGCACTAAATTGAGCCTATATAGAAATATACATGTAATTTCCAAGTCCTGAGGATATAAATTATGGAATTGTCGCTGTAATTTTTTGTCGTTTAAGTTTTTCGTGCATTTGACAAGGACAATGACAGTTATGTCAGTGTGAAGGAATGGATAGAGGGATTATCGGTTTTTCTACGTGGGACATTGGATGAAAAAATTAAATGTAAGTTTTTATCCAATATCTAACAGTGTTTTAACAACAGTATAAAGGCTGAATGCTGAATGTTTTTTCCGTTTAATTGAGCTGTTTAGATTGCTTTGAAGTGTACGACTTGAATGGTGACGGATATATCTCTCGGGAGGAGATGTTCCACATGCTGAAGTACAGCCTCGTCAAAGAACCAATAGAGGAGGACCCAGACGAAGGGATAAAAGACTTCGTGGAGATCCCTCTGAAGAAAATGGTATGGAACGGCTCACATTCATATTACGTCCAAACACTGTTTTATGTCAATCAAACTGTAAAATCACTTCATGGATTTGTTTAAAGATAATTGATTTTTTTTAAATACTGCTATGCACAGGACCATGACCACGACAGCCGACTTTCTTACTCTGACTTTGAAAAGGCAGTAAGAGAAGAAAACCTCCTACTTGAAGCTTTTGGAACTTGCCTTCCTGACACAGAGGTAAAGATCTATATTAAGCCAATTTGATTTGGAAGCACAGGGCAATGTCTGAAAATGTCCGTTTTGTTTTCCAGAGTATTCAGGCATTTGAACGACATGCATTCCAACACCCTCTAGGACGTTGACTGCAACACGTTGCATACGTTCCACATTCCTATATTACTTCACTTTTGGTATTTTTCTTTAGAAAATTAAACATTGGTTACTGTCACAACCCGCTAGCTTTGGGGTGGGAAGTTGTTTGTTTCGTGTGCTGTGCTGCATATTTTGGGTGCAGATCCGAACTCCCTCCCAGAGAATTCTAGCCTCCCAGGATGACATCGTGAAGTTACGTCTGGTGTTTTGGTTCTTGTATAGTTGTATGTAAAGAACTGTGTATAACAATATACCATAACTTGTTAACACAAATTTGGTTGTGTTGTTATTCCTGACTGCTCTCATTTAAAAGATCAAAATCTACTGAATCGCGAGCTGGATACTCTGTGCGGCCTAATCTAGACTGGGTCGTACCATTATATTCTCCTCCTGGGCTTTGGTGTGGTGGTTTTCTTCTCTGTAGGCTTGTATTCTGGAACTGAAGAGATCTAAACATGAGATCACAATAACATATTAGAATATTCAAAAGCAAAAGTATTTAATACTGTAATAGCTCAAGTGATACACTTTAATATATATACATATATAAAATACTCTGTTCAATCACTTCCCTCCTCTTCATTGCAAATCCCATTTTATTATTTTCTGGAAAACCCTAGGTGACTAGAGGATTTTTTAAGTCACAGAGAAAGACAATATTCCCCCATCCATAATTACATATTTGAATTTGTATAATTATGGTTTTTGGATTTGAAAATAGAATGTCATATCAATACCATGTTTTTATAGTGCCTCCAAATATTTATCACAAACGTAATATAATCATTTGTAGGTAATGGTTCTGAGGTCAAATATAACCACATGTTTATGTGCATACATTTCAGAAACGTCTGTGCAACAAATTTAGATTTCTAATGATTCATATGACCACTTTGGGGGATGAAAATGCAATTCTGATGATTAACAGTAACAGATACACCAACGCTACTTCTTACAAATCACCACTTTGTTAAAAATGAACTTCAGCTAAGTATTCAGAGGTTGATCTTTTGACAAATGTCCTCCAAGATAACTTCAGAAAAGAGGTTATTTGCAAGAAGCAGATTTTTTCATTTTAGGTTAAGTTTTTTATTTATTTATTAAACAGTGCAAATAAACTCTAAAACTAAATGACTGAAACGAATAAATTAAATGGCATGACACTGACCTTTGTCATTGTACTTCTGATTAAGTTAGCCGTTTTGTTCAAAGAATCATCTTCCATGTCTAGCTTAGGTGGTTCTTGTAATCTTGGTCCGACTAGAGGGTCATCTTTGTCCGTGATTCCAAAAAGTGTTTCCCTTTTTATCTCCATCTTTCGTTTCCTGTTTTGCAAGTGCGTCGTCCTTGGTATAAATCTCGCAGTTTGGGGATTGTCCGTCCTCCGTCTGTTTATCTGTAGCGCTTCGCCCTGTGAGGACGACGGGTGACATTCAAAACGAGTGGTCCGTGTGCTCGTATCAGCTAAGTCGTACGTAGACCCCATATTGTCCTCCAATGGTGACTGTTCAGAAGACGGAGGGAGCCTACAGACATATTCTTGCGGAGGAAGCGGCAATGACTGGTAACCTAAAAAAACGTTTGAATCACCACTCTGACTTTCTTCGCCAGTGTCCATGGTTTTTTGCTTTTCACACGGAACTGAGATAGGAGGCTTTTTGGCATCTTCGATGTCATTCAATTCTTTTACTGTAAAAAAAAATTTTTTAACAAATCTCGTCCGTTCATTATTAAACAATTTAATGCGACATTAAGATATTTAAATACATCAGAGTTCACTAAATTACACATGGGCGATGATTCACCTTCATTTTGTATGGACCGAGTGACATATCTCTTCCTGTCTTGTAATTTCAGCCTGGTATCCGCCTCAGTTTCATATTCAGGAGCGTAGCACACATGAAGCAATCCTCCAAAGAAACTCCTCTCGTCAATATTCCTTTTGGCCACTCTATGGGAAAGATGCATTGTTATTAATGTCGTTTAATATGTCACAGTAGAGTAATCATAGAACATGTCAATGTCGATTTACCTATACACTGACATAATTCGACCACGTAACAATTTTTCGTTAGTTTTAAGTTAAGTTATCTCATTGTATACTTGCCTTGCACATTGAATTTTCTGGAATTTAATTAAATACACCTCGGTAAATTGTTCGGCGGGGTACTCGTCCAACACTCGGTACTCCTCGATCGCCCCATATAGAGCAAAGAGCTGGATAAGCTCAGCCATCACCCCTATTGCAGGAACTCCTTGAACAAGCAAGAAACGAGATTCCAAATTGATGGTGTATACCTGAGAATGAAACACAATAAAATAATGTTTATCTCAAATGCCAGGTTGCTCTGAAAAGTTGGCTTATAAACGAAAACAACCTAAATATAGCTAGCTATTTAACTTATATGTACTTGCTATTGTAAAGCCATATTTAATATGTAAAAACATATTAAAGCCATTTTGTGAAGAATACTTTACGCGTACTTTAACTGCTTTGAGTCTTCTCCCTTCTCTGTATTTTGGTCTGGTATGACAAACGTTTTGCTGCTCGTGGTGTTTATGAACTTCGGGTGTACTCCAAAGAGAACCGCAGCCGGAGGCTTCCATCTTCGTTTTGAAATCTACTTAATTTTGCGCAGACATAGGTAATCGAGCCGGCGTCAAATTGACTGGGCTTTACGGATTCTCCAATTGCTTCAAAAGAGAGCTTGTCGATATTTTATCCAATTCGTAATTAACAGTTTTTCACTTATAGAAACGAGGATAAACACTAGGTAATATAGGGTAATGCGAGTTTATATTATTAAGTGAATTTGTTGTAATTATTACTATAAGTTAATATTAATTCATTTTAGATTTCGTTCAAAATACGCCCATCGACGACTGTTCAATCTACTTGTTTTGCCTTCCCTGCACTCGGAGGACTGTGCTGCTTGCAAAATGCTGTGATAGTTTAGTAGGCCATGGGGGGGAAAGACTAGCAGTCAGTACTAGGTAGGATTCGGGGTGTAAATTAGCTATGTTGGGTGGTCAGGGCATTCAACCAGTCACGGTGAAATTCAACAACTCAAGAAATTGCTTCCTTGAACTCCCTTCAACTTTAATCTCCCAGCTTTCACTTCAGGAGGTATAGTAACTTGTGTACACCTTTAGTTCAATTATGTTATTACTTCTGGTGGTACTAGCCACCTGCGAGGTTAGAATATTGAGTATTTAGCAACCTTTTATTTGAGCCATTCGTGAATTTCTTATCAAGCTCCGTTAACTCTGGAAGATACAGTTTCACTGCTTAAGCAATTTGCTACGGTTGTTTTGGAGTTGCGCTGCTTTGCTTTGGTTTTATAATGATTTGATGCATGTAAGAAATATGAGCAAATGATTGGGAAACCATATAGCGTGACTTGTAGGCTAAATATCCGCCTAAGGTGGAAAAACGTGGTTTTTATTAACATTAACCTGTTGTGCCGGACGGTAAAACTTAAACGTTTCAACCAGACCCAGGTTCTGGAGCTTTCCTGGGGTCATTCTACACCTGTGTATCTCAGCTGGACAAGATGTCGACGCAGCTCAAATCAAGAGGGAAACACAGTCGAGGTGAACAGTCAACTGGGAGACAAGCTTGGAATCAAAGATGGAGAGCAGGTTAATAGTCGATTAAAAACGTATTATTGACGACGCGTTTTTTGCGTCCATATTTACATGCAATAAGGCGAGTGAAGTAGGCAATATTTCAGAATAGGAGAATAGGAATGGCGGCACTGTTATATTTTAGTTAAACGTGTTCCAGGGCTTCCTGCGGCCATGTTACCAGGTTCTGTCTGTCCAGCAAGTCTTTGTGGATCCTCTCACATCAGATGATTGGGAGATACTGGTGAGTCTCACTCTCTTACCGTTCCTTTCTATTGTCACTTGGCTGGCTGACAGGGGTTTTGTGAAGTCATGATCTTAATAATTTGTTTGGGTGAGGCAAGTGTTAACTGCTGTGGCACAGAGGCTTGAATACATTTCATTATCATGTCCTCAGGAACTTCACAGTACCGAGCTGGAGGAAAAGCTCCTGGATCAGATCCGGGTGGTCTTTCCCAGTGGGGTGTTTCCTGTGTGGGTGGATCAGAATACCGTCATCTACATCAGAATAGGTTGGCCTTGAAACATTATTATTTTACTGTTATTACTGCTGCTTGGATTAATAAAAAAATTAACACTCCTAGAAAACAGCTTTTAATTAAAGTGACACTTTGTGACAACCAATTTATCCGTCCTGCACTGCAGCCTCACTATCTCCTGCCGTCCCTTACGGCCGACTGGAGCAGTTCACCGAACTCGTCATCTCACCACGGTTGCGCGAAGGCACGCCAGAGGCAGGCGCATTGTCAGGCTGGCCCAGAGAACTGAACCAGAACCAGCGTCTGCAAAGGCAGGGAAACTTCGAAGTCCCGCAACCCATTTCTTTCCTCGGCAGCGACAGTTCAGAGACCACCCTGGGGTTCCTGGAGGACCACCTTCAACACGGGCACCGGATGCCTGGAGCATCAGCTCTGAAGAGCCTGGTCAGGTCCATGTTCTCCTGGGGGCCTGACCACAGGAGAGAGGTCTCCCCTGCCCTTTCTGTGCCTCCTGGTTTCAGGGACTCTGTCTTCCGAGTGTGCGGGACACCGCCCCTCACCGATTTACGTGATGCTGCCCTGGGGGCGGTGCATGTACTGCCCTGGAACCGTGGGGAGGTGGAGCTGGCGGGGGGCCCGTTTGATGTGATGTACGGCCTGCTTTCCAAGCTCCGCCTGCCAACGGATGCCAAGCGGGTCTCAGAGACGAAGGGAAATGGCAGAAGCTCGCCCTCGGGAAACATGCCGCCTGGCTCTGAAGGTGATATCCAGGGCCCCCAGGTGGTGAGGATGGTATGCAACTGTATGGAGAGACTGCTGGAAAGGCGGAGCTGTGGCCGGAAGGGGGTGGTCTTCAGTGGCAGGGTCTGGGTGAGTAGGTCTACATCGGCAGGGTCTGGGTGTGTAGGTCTACATGGGCAGGGTCTGGGTGTGTAGGTCTATAGCAGGGGATTCTAGTCCTGGTGCAGGGGTGTTGATCTCTTTAAACGACTACCAATGAAGTGTGTTAGTGTACAGTACCAATGTGAACTGACCTGGATTCAGCCTGGCAGCTACATTAATACCCCCTCCAAATTTGGTTTCATAATTAATGCTTGTTGCTTTACAGGTCCCCCAATCTTTGCGAAGAAGATTGAAAATTGGCATTCGCTCAGCTGTGAGAATTCGGCCAATCAAATCAACCCCTAAATATGGATTGACTGTCAGACTACAGCCATTACAACCACTTGTGAGTTATTATAAATTTCAATCAATGTCTCCCTTTTGTGTAACTGTGCGTTTTTTAAATTTGCTTTTGCAGTTTTTGTTCAGTAAACTGGTTGATATGTTTTCATTTTGTTGCTGAAGCCCGAGCTTGAGGAGGACTCGGACATCCAGTCAGCCTTCCTGGACTGGCTGCACGCTCACAGCAACACAAATCTGCCTTTCCTCACCGGCCAATCCGGCTTCCTCCTGATGCCTGTTGGTGAAGGTGGGCTTTCTTGGTATTAAGATACAAAAATGATTTGCGTGTTGCCTTTAAACGTTTTTGTTTGCTACTCATTTTTTGTCGTCATGATTCTGGTTATGAGAAATGTTTCCCACGGCTCTTGTTAATGTAACACTAATGAAATTGCCATGTGAAATTTGTTTGCGTTATATTTTTTTTTCCAGAAAGTTTGGAGTTTGTCTTGACAGTGCTGAAGCCAGAGTCTGAGAGCAAACAGTCTGACGATGTGTTTCTGTTGACCTCAATTTTACTGAAGAGAACAGACGTACAGGTACCGTTACGTCTCTCGTTTTGTATACTTGTCAATATTCGGACAACACTAAATAAGCAGTAACTGCATTCAAAACCTCAGCCATTTTCCAGTACTGGAAATGATTCACATTTTAGAAGTTGATCTTCTTTAATCATCATTTTGACACAACGTTCTTGCTTTATGCCCTTTCCAGATTGTAAGGGAGCCGCTCTCCCACACCGTGAATGCCGGGGAAGCTGTGGACCACAAATCATCCCTTACTTTGCCTTCACTTGACTGTCTTGGGTGAGCCTTCGTTTAGAGACGGAAGGGCTTAGAGGAGGGTGATGGTTTCAGTTTACCTACTCTGATGTGGAAGCTGAATGGTCATTGGAGATTGATGGGGACTTGAGGAGCCACTTGATGTTTTACACGACTGTTGGGGCTGAAGAGCCTTTCTGCCGGTGAACGCTGGCGACGCGCTTTATTCCCCCCACAGAGGGATGGAGGACGTGGGAAGGCCGGCCTTCGAGCACATCAGCCACAGCCTCATGGCAGGACCCCTCTCCCAGGAGCTGATGTCTCTGGCACCTGGGCTCAGGAACGGGGCCGCGCTCATCACGGGTGCCAAGGTAACACGGGGCCCCCAGACGGGAGAGCCAACGTGTGACCCATGTAGCTCACCAGAACCTGATAGCGACACTGCAGTCCTCCCATCAGTGTGCTTTCTCGTCATTTTTAAGCTTTTTGAGCTAAGCATGTCAGCGTGTAATTAAAGAGTCAAATCTCAAACAGATGTGATTTTAATGAAACAGTTCAGTGCCGTGCAGTTTAGTATCATTATAAAATGTTACTGTCCCGGCTTTTGTGGTTCACAGGGAAGTGGCAAAACTGTTCTGGCCAAAGCTCTGTGCAGGAAAGCGATGGAGGTCTTGGATGCCCACGTTGAAATTATCGACTGCAAGAAACTGACAGGTACCAGCCCATAGGTTTAGATGTTTTCTGCGAGCATATGTGGCGATCTTCTTCAACCCTGTTTTTTTCGATAATTAGAACCATATTGTAACCCTTAGAGATCCTCTGGTGTCTTTAATTGTGTGTCATGTGTAGTCTGTCTTTGTTTCAGGGAAACGAACGGAGACAGTCAGGCGAAAGCTGGAGGAGGTTTTTGAGCAGGCGATGTGGAGACAGCCCTCAGTGGTCCTACTGGACGACCTGGATCACCTGACTGGTGCGGCCAGCTCCCTGGAGCACCAGCTTGGTCCGGAGGCCATCCACCACATGCAGCTGGCACAAGGTAGGGAGCTCCTGACCCTTAGGGTTCCTTACCCTTGAAATGATCTTAAGCCTTGACTTGAAGAAATCTAGTATGTCTCAAAAGTATATTGATGTAGATATTTATTTGGTTTGTATATATTATTTTAATTTAGAATTTATTTTAACTATCTAATAATTTTGTACTGAAATTACATTACGAACATAGTAAATCAGCCATAAGCAGTGGTAGTTCTTGGCTAAGGAAGACTGCTTCTGTGTTGTCCGTTCAGTGCTGATGGACCTGGTGGACGATGCTGTGCTGCACGGCGGTCTGATCGCCTTGATGGCCACGTGTCAGAGTGAGCACAGCTTGCACCCGTCCCTGATGGAGGTGCAGGGCTCCCACTTCTTCCAGTGCTTCACCAGCATTCAGGCTCCAGACAAGGTGAGCGTCGCGATTGTCAAAGCTTCCCTGCTATTGTTTGCTGAACTGGTGTTTGTCAAGAGCAATTGGCAAAACAAAAAGGGTTTGGTCGTGAATGTGACCATGTGGCGGCGATTTAGGCTCAGAGGGTGGACGTCCTGAGAGCCACCATCCGGAGCAGGCCTTTCATCGCCAGCGAGAGCCATGACACGCTGGACCTGGAGTGCATCGCCCGGGGGACGGAGGGGTACCTTCCCAGAGACCTGACCCTGGTGTTGGAGAGGGCTGTCCATGCCAACGCACTCAAAAGCAAGGGCGGCGTAGGATCAGGTACTGAGAGGAAGGCCCCATCACAAACTACTGCACTACTCGGATACTGGCATTTCAAGCAGGCCTTACTAAAGACAACTTTTTCCACAAGGCAGTTCCTGTTTATAAGACTTAAATCCCACCAGAACACAATTCAATGATATGACATACTGCAGTTTAGTTTCAGCCTTCAGACAAGCTCAACCTATGCGGGATACTCCTTGTACTGCCTAAATGGCTTTGTTCATTTCACGTGATATGGTAGACATGATAGTCCACACAGCAGTGATGCTCCAACAAACAGCAGGATAGACATTGCATCGATGGTGATTTATTTTTCTTTCCCCTTCAGAGGTGTGTTTGTCCACGTGTGACTTCCAGCAGGCCCTCCAGGGCTTCATCCCACCCTCTCTACGGGATGCCCGGCTGCACACCCCGACTGGGGCAGGCCTAGAGCAGGTTGGGGGTCTCCATGAGGCACGCCAGATGATGATGGACACCATCCTGCTTCCTGCTCGGGTACGCCAGCAGTTCCATACCTTCGGTTCCCTGTACACGTTTTCCAGCATGTTAACCGTGTGAAAACATGAGAAGATATATTTATTTGACCAGTTTTGTAACGTTCATGTGTCCCACCTCCATGTTTCAGTACCCCACCCTCTTTGCCAACCTGCCTATCCGACAACGCTCTGGGTTGCTGCTGTATGGAGCCCCTGGTACAGGGAAGACCCTGCTGGCGGGGGCCATGGCCAAAGAGAGCGGCATGAACTTTATCGCCATCAAGGTGGGCATCTGGTTGAGCCACTCAAGGACATTCACAGGTCTGTCCAGAGGCAAATCCTGCATTGTCCTGTTTTGGAAGGTGAACCTGTGCCCCAGTCTGAGTTCCTGAGCACCCTGGAGCAGGTTTTCACCAAGGATCTCTCTCTACTTGGCTATGTTCATCCTTCACTCAATCTGGCCTAGTCTCCCAGTACCTCCCGATGAAAATCATCTCTACAGCATGACTTTACCATTGGGATGGTGTTGGCCAGTAGATGAGCAGTGCTTGGCTTCCCCCAAAGGCCTGATTGGCAGAGTGCTGCAGAGATGGTTGTTCTTCTGGAAGGTTCTCCCATCTCCACAGTGGAACGATGTAGCTTTTGGTTCTTGGTCACCTCCTTGACCAAAGCCTGTCTCCCCCTATTGCTCAGTTTGATCTAAGGATGTAAGAAAAGTCTTAGAGGTTCCAAACTTCTTCCATTTAAGAATGATGGAAGTGGTCTGACATGCTCTGTCAACTGTGGGACCTTATATAGACGGGTATTTGTCTTTCCAAATCATGTCCAATCAATTGCATTTACCAAACCAATTCTATGGCTTACCCAGGTAAGTGATGTGTAAATTTATTTTGTTTGTTTTTAAGGGTCCCGAGCTTCTCAGCAAGTACATCGGAGCAAGTGAACAGGCGGTCCGGGACCTGTTCCAGAGGTCAGTCCCTAAGACAGCCCCCTCACCAGATCAGGCTTGTGCAGGACTGAGTTGTTTTACCCCATGCGAAGCTGGTGCTCGGTTCTGTGCTGTTCCTTTACCCCCATGCGAAGCTGGTGCTAGGTTCTGTGCTGTTCCTTTACCCCCATGCGAAGCTAGTGCTCGGTTCTGTGCTGTTCCTTTACCCCCATGCGAAGCTGGTGCTAGGTCCTGTGCTGTTCCTTTACCCCCATGCGAAGCTGGTGCTAGGTTCTGTG
>JAOVYW010000040.1:2450252-2462928 GCA_025775045.1 Hiodon tergisus
GGGGCTGGACAGGGGGGTGTTTGTGTGTAACTATATCTTCAAAATGATAGCTTATGTAAATTGTGCAATAATTCAAATGAACACTAAAGGGTCTAGTCTTTGGAGTCTCTGAAGATACCTATAGTGATTCGGGCTCCTTTTAAAAAATATTCTCATGCAGGGCCATTCCTTTACAGAGTCATTAATGATTTATGTGCACGCATGGAAATTCCAGCAAAAACTCAGGCTTTTAAATAACAAGGATTACATAACAACAAGAATAGCCAAATCTGTTGAAATATAAAAAAACTACAAGTAATTTAGCAATGATGTACAAGAATATTAGCCTCAATACTTCTCTGATGGAAATATTCAATAATTCGTTTTCAGGCACCCACACAAAAATGTATTTTAACCCAGTATTTAATTGAATCTAAATACAACATTTAATTTGAGCCACATATGAATGCATGGATACAATTTCACATTATTACCAAAATACAGATCTTTTAGCCCAGCGAGTTTTTAGAATATGAATTAGTTTAAGAATTCAAATTGTTATTTATATGTATTAATGAATTTGGATTCACTTAAAATGTTTGTGTTTTCGCCCTAATTTGGAATCAACTGTGCTAATGTGTGTAGGCTCATCAAAAAAACACACATATCCTGCTACCACACACAGGGAGGGTGAGGAAGTATGATTATTCTCCTCCAATCCTAGTAGCCACTGTCTCTTTTCCACACTGCCGGCTGCACAGCCTGACTGGAGGAGAGGCACATCCCTCTCGACGGTGCTGCCAGCATGCAGGCTGCCTGAGACGCCGGTAGGGTGATGCTCATTAGCGACAAGCCGGGAGAAGCCCTGCTGATTTACCCACCACAATGCTCTGCCAACTGAGCGCCAGCTCTGCGCTCTCCCAATCACGTTTGGCCGATTGACATCTCCGGATTGGGACCTGTGAATTCCTGCTCATGGGGCATAGTCTCGGGTGAGCGGCTTTATTGATTGAGCCACTCGGTTGTTGCTCTGCTGTGGTATAAACAGGGAGAAATTCCCCTGGCATGAAACGAACAGATGGAATGAACACTTGACCTATTTTATCTTCTGAAAGTCTTAGAACAAAGAAACTGCTCTCTGCAACGGGGGAATAGTCTGATGAAGATGTCTGATGCATTAGCGTGGTTTTGTATGCAGGGTTAGTGATATGGGTTACCTATGCCAAAAAGGTTATTGTCTGGGGATTAAGTAATGGCGAAATAGGTCCTACACTCTTCATTGTTCCTTCTTCATCTACATTTTGACTGAACATATTTTACCTCCAACACTGTACTATACAATAAGCAAAAGGTTGCATAGCATTAAAGCAAGTATTTGCTGTGTGTGTGTGTGTGTGTGTGTGTGTGTGTGTGCGCGCGCGTGTGTGCGTAGAGAACATTTGGCACAGAAGAGCTAATGATGTGTCTCAAATGTTGATTTTAAGTATAGAAATATCAGGGATGCACATATGTTTTAGGTACACGTAACCTCCTGGTTCCAATTTCAGGAAGGTCCTTCCTTTTACCTTTTAGTGGTTCCCTGGGGGGGAACTTTAAAACAAAAGAAGCAGTAGCACGCACCTGCAAAAATAAAACCTCTTTATCCTTTATTCTGTCACCTTACATGGAGCTACGTTTCAGCTTAAGCCTTCCATGGGCTCACGCGACTCTCATTGCTCGTGCAATTAATGATTAATTAATCATCTGACTGCTAATGATTTTTCGTCAAACTCATAATTAACAGCATACCGAGCAGTTTGCAGTTCAACGTTGCTGACGAGTGCTAAACTCCATATGGAAAATGTACAGGACAAGTCAGAACCTTAGGTTTCCCTTAAGAAAAAAAGTGTTTTGTTTAAAGGTTTTTGAATCATTGTATAATCACATGACTGCACGCGTAGTTCGATGTGTGTGCGAGAGTATAACAGCGCACTGCAAAGACGCTATTGTGATGTAAAACCTTCAGACTTATAGATATTGAATAACTTGAAAACAAAACAACAAAAAAACCTCCAAACCTCTAAGTTTTGTAGACACCAATTGTTTCCCTCTCAGCACAATTCCGATATTAATAGCAGTACGTGTCTTGTATAATAATCAGTCGATGGAAATACGTAGATTCGTCAATTCAGCACCACGGACAGCGGCAACACAGTCTGCCGGGTTAGATCTGATTAGCGAAGTTGTTTCAAAATGAAACGACGCGACATTCAGTCTTAATCGCAGTTATTTTTAGTAAACCTTCTTTAAATTTTATTTCTGAACGGCTTTCTCTGCTAATCTCACAAAGGCATGTAGAATTATGGTTGTGTGCCAAAATGTGTTTGATCGAAAACAAAAGAACAAGACGAATGAAGCCAATAAACTATAACAGTACTGCAACGCCGGGAAACCGTACAAGGGAGGCCCCTTTTAATTCCGTAATTATTGCTAGGTGGCACTGTTTATTGAACTTGAGTTATGAAACAGAATCCTGCTTACACCAGTCGAATTTAACTGTTTTTCATCTCCCCCTTCAGGGTTCCCGTTCCACAGCCGCCTAAAGAAAGTATCAGCTGTTTATTCACATCAGTGCTTGTTTGCATGAGACAATTCAACATTGAATCCCATTGAGTTGCTCTACGTCGACAGAACACATATTGCTGACAAATTTGCGTAACAGTGTACTAAAGTACTAGCATTCCGCGGTGCGTTAAATATGTAATTCCATGCCCAAGATTGCACCTTCAGCCTGTAGGCTTTTGTGTCTGCGTTGGAAATGTGCAGGATACTAGTTCAAAAAAATACCGAGAGATTAGAGGTTAGAGATCTCACCCCTCCGTTAACAACGGAGCGTAATGAAGTTACCTCTGTCTGTAAAGCAACTCCACGAAGAAGAGCGTACGCCCACATTCTCCCGAGTATTTATGTGTTCGTGTATTTATTTATTTATTTCCCCCGGGCGCTGCTCCCTCTCTCTCTGGCGCGGCAGCAGCAGCGCCGAGTAAGTGAAACCCTGTTCAGAAGCACTTAGGCAGTCGCCTCAGCAGCAGCAGCAGCAGTAGCAGCAGCAGCAGCGTCGCCAGTGCTCACTAGGAACGGCCGTCGTCAGATCTTCACGCAAGATGCTCAATTTATTGCACGGTTTTTAGATGTTTTATATATTATTAGCGTGTGTTCCTTTTTTCTTGTGCAGGTCTGAAAGGAAAAAGGGTTCGAGAAGGAATGTATAATTCTTACTTTGACGTTTTCTCGTTTGGAATATACACTGTGGATTTGTATAAATAACAACTGTTAACCCAAGTGATTGACTTTTATCGTCCTGAAAATTTATTTTTAACTATTTTTAACATTCGGCCGTCCCTGTCCTACTGAGTGCTGGATTGTGATGTTCCGCTGCGGCCGTGCCGGTACTGTTTGGGAGGTGAAAGGATGGTTTGAGTTGGAGAGACATTAGCAGTCGGCAGTGTTGTGGATCACGGAAATCAGGAAAGAGAATCTGCGTCTAACCACATCTCTATCCCGTATACATTCGTCTTCGTCACGTCGGATGGGCTGTTTTCTAGATGTTGTCTGGTGGACAGAAATCGCCATCGAATGAAAATACTGTAAACTGTGTTCGTATCGTTGAAAAAACAGGAGCGTGATTGATTGGTTGGCGGGATAATTGATCTCCTGGTTTGTGAATGATTGGTTGGCGGGATAATTGATCTCCCGGTGATCTCTCACCTTTTATCATTTCTGAAAGATTGACCTGAGTCGATTACCCACCTAAAAATCCAATCTGCGATGCCAAGGCATTGAAAGGGTGGATCTGCTTCGTCGTCCTGTACAGATAGTATGGCTCCATCCCCGAGGAAATGCAGATCAGAGATGATCGTGGTATCGGGGTGCCTGCTGCTGTGTGCCGTGGGATTTCGACCGGTTCTATCCAGAGGGTGCAACGACAATGCCGGACACAGCCTGGACAACGGCTGGTACTCCAAGGACGGCGAAGAGTTGCCCATCATGGTCCTGATGCCGATGAATGAATCAGCGCTAATGAGCAGCATCAGTCAGGGGATCGACCCCGCTGTCCAGCTCGCCATCCAACACATAAGAGAGTCCGGGCTCTACTCGTTCTCGTTGATCCCCAAAATCTACGACACCGAGGTAACTAGCGAAGTTATGTTATTTGGGGTCTGTGGTTTCTGCTATAGCCAGGTCTGCATGGAGCGTGTGATGCAAGATTTCATACTGCACGGACCGAAAGCGGTGTAGCCAGAATGTCATTCAGTATGTCAAGACAGTGATATAGTTCATGACACAACCAATAGTGTATGCTTAAGCACTGTGTTCATATACTTTATTATCTGGTACGAATCCGCGATCATAAGCGAAATGAAGTAGCCCAAGGTGTTAATTGATAAATAAACAAGAAAGTTTTTTAAAGCGCCTTTGGTCTCCGGTGCATACGTAATCGACACTACTGCCTAGGAAATTACATTCAATTACAAGGATTGGGAATCAAGATTATGTACAGCGACCGGGGGACCAACTACC
The DNA here is from genome assembly GCA_025775045.1 of Hiodon tergisus. NCBI lineage: Eukaryota > Metazoa > Chordata > Actinopteri > Hiodontiformes > Hiodontidae > Hiodon > Hiodon tergisus. The sequence continues at coordinate 2,454,792 of JAOVYW010000040.1, forward strand.
TAGCCTCTTGGATATGTGACTTAGTTAATTTTATGCAATTCTTTGCTCATGTGAGGAGATAATGCCATACGGATGACGCGACTGAAACATTAATTTTGTAATGTAAAATTCAGCAGACAATTGGGAAAGGAATGAAAATGTACGACATCCCAAAACTGGCTCATGTCGCGTTCTCTCGGTTACTATTTGCTAAATAAAATGTAAATTATGGAGCGGTTTGATTTGATTTATATCGTTAATATAAAATCGAAACATACATTTTAAAATGTTGTCAGTGCACTCTACAAAACACTGGAAAATAAGGTATTTCAGTCACGATTCTCCTAGTATTTCGTAACAAGAGCACTGTCGGTTTTCTGTATACCTGAAGATGGCGGTAATTTGTTGTTGTACGATTTTAGGTTGATCAGTACAATTCTTTGAAGGGCACCGTGATTGTTATTCTGGGTTACCGGTAGTAAGCTCGAGTTTGGTGCAAAATGCGTTAACTTAACATCCTACACGTATCACCAAACGTCAACTTGTGACGCAAAAGCTTAGAAAAAGTCTGAAAGTGGGGATACAATCATAATTAGCCAATACATGTAATTGCGTCCCTTGACACATTTACAGGGATATTTCATTTACAGGGAAATGTTTCCCGTTTTAAACTACATCCCCTAAGCAATGACACAATGGTCATAGTTTTGGTTAAATTAATTTAGAGCAACAAAAGGTAAATGTAACGTGTGAACAGCAGCTGCTGCGGTGACGGGGGCGTGTGAATGGGGGCTTGGGTGAGGTTGAAATATTGCACGGTGTAGCCACGGTGTGTCACAGCAAAGAGTAATAACACAGTGAAGTAACGGGTACCGAGATTACTAGCGCCCCTGCCTTCCCGCCATGAGTGTGCATAAAACATTTTTTAATTAAAAACAAAACGGTGCATATCCTTTCACAATAATGCTAGTATTGGCTTGTGGTCCAATTATAATGCAGAGTCTTATTTAATTTAAGAAGGATACCATTTCGGTGGCATGTTAATAAAAAATATATTTATTATGAAGAAACTTCCTGAAAACGATTGCACTCCATTAATCTTATTTATCAATACATTTTTGCACAGTACCTGTATAGGAGCGCTTGTTGGTTTAGAGTACAATATTATTTTATTTATCTCGCTAGAACTGCAATGGAAGAGGACAGGTGACAATTGCGGTGAATTAATAATAATAATAAAACATTTGATGTCTGGACCACATCTCAATACTGAGAGAGTGAAACGCTTGCCAGTCGTATTAGAATGAAGTACAGCCATGTGATGTCCAGACGCACTGTAAATGGAATGGCACATTAACATCGCATTACCGTATACAACCGAATGCTGTGATTTTGGGAAAAATTCACGACCCGGGAAGCGATGAGAGGGCTGTTTGTCAGGTTATTAATCGATAATGGAATGAATTCAAATGCAATTTAATGGAAACTTGAAATGTTATGTTACGTGCTGTGTCAAAAAATCGTAAAACGAGACGGATTGCTCGACACCATTAGCAAACCCGCTGTTGGAGCTGTAAATGTATTTGTAAACTCAAATTGTGTTCGAAGAGAGTTCTTATGTGGTTTTGCGCGAGGAAATTTGTGTTTTCTTCAGAGCTGTTATTATTATATTATATAGCGTTAACACATGGAATGAGTAGTTATCTTTTCTGACATGAATCGCAAATATAAGCAGCTTGAGATATTTAGTTGGGGAGGAGCCTAATCCTTTAAAAATGGTCCACTGCACTTTACTCGTGCGACGAATAGAGAAGACTAAGATAATGGAGAATGGAAGACGTTCCATCGCGGTCCTCTCTGTTATCCTTGCCTTTATTAGCTTTATTTGTCTCATACCGACACATCCTGTCTTGTAATGTAGGGCAACCGGTTCGGAAATGGTGCACATGCCGTTTGCCAATAACAAAAAAGTAAGCCCTTGTTTAATGACAGCCGCTGAAATGCGTGACAGGACATTTTAAATACGATCTGCGGACTTACTAGCATTACAGCTTTCGTTTAATTTAATTTTGTGTTATTACATCATTGCAAACATTTCAGTGCCATTTTTTGCAAAAAACTGCGAAATTTAGGATTCTATGAAGTTTTCACTAAATGGCATGGCACTACGATGAGGTCCGTTGGTCAAGCATGGCCACGTTCGGCGAAAGACTTGAAAAATGCACACCAAACTTAAAAAACAGCGTAGCCTACTTCAGATTATTATTATTATTTTCATCGTCCAGGGGATAGTTATGCGACTTCTGTCCTGTATACTGAGAAGGACATTGAATTGGATTGAGTAAACTGAATAAACTTAATTCAGAGATCCGTAATTTTTGTGTCAAACTTAAAGAAGATAAAGATCGGAAGATAAAGGCGAAGAACCACGTACTTAAATTCAGAATGAAAAGGTTTAGAGTTAACTTGTTTGACACACACAACAAACCAAGCAGCATGAAACATTAGATACAAAAATGTGAACAGTTGTACATTATTCATTTGGTGAATTGAAGCAGATTTAGTTCGACTTTTAACATGGATTACTTTTGTTGACTTGAAGGGGAAAAAGACTTCAGTAGAGCTGTACATTAACAAAATATCCAAGCATGTGGGTGACCAGAGATGTATGTCCTGTTTCATGCTTAACAGTCCACTCATTATTTCCAGTGGGAGACTAACACTGGGTATGGGGCATGTGGGGGATTAGGGGTGGATAAATCTTGAAGCTTTGTTAGTCTTGGTTGTTATGCATTGCTGTGTGCTATATGATTTCAAATGCAGCTTTGGGCTGTTAAATCACCATCGTTCTTATTTAAACATTTATTTTAAGCAAGCATTTCACAGACCTTACTGTACTTAGAGACAAAAAATAAAACGTGTGTGTATGAGAAATTATTTTAAACTTACACATTCATCAAATCTGAATACATTGTAAATATTTTATATGCTAACGGCTAAAAGATTTACAGGGGAGAGAACTAATTCTGAAATCATGTCGTCATGGTTTTGGGTCCTTTATGGTTCAGTACACAACTTACAAAGGGAACAATTACATAAGTGGCACACAATATCACCAACAGAGGACCATCAGCAGTGGTTGCATTTTTAACAGTAACACAAATACCGAATACAATGGTAATAAAATGGTTTTATGTCACATAAGCTACACGCACCACGGATATCCCTCTTTCTGAGTAATGCATGATGGACACAAGGGGGTCCTCAAATCCTCTTAGTGTCCCCTTGACCCTTACACCCCAGCTAGGGGGCACGTTGGGGGCTAAAAAGGGCGCAAGACTGTTTCCTGGTCAATGCATTACAGTTGGTAGTGTCCAGTGCTTGCTGGTTCAGTTCTGTCACAGGTTAACTCCCTCTCCCTGCACGCAGTAAACAATGCATAGCAGTGGGGGGGGGGGGGGGGGGGGCGCTGGGATTTACCGCAGCAGATGTAAGTAATCAGCCTAGGGCAGCTGTTCTATCCCTTTATCCCTCCTGTTGGATTCTCCTGGAAGAGCTACCTTGTGAGGTAGCGTGGCCAGGCCAGAGCGAGCCGGGTTCCAAGGGAGAGAGAGGTGTAGAGGGGGCCTAGAAGAGCCAATAGTAAGGCGTGTTGTGGGAGACATTGAACCAGAGAGAGAGCAAGGGGAGTGCGGGGGGATGGCAGGTCTGGCCCAGGTCGGGAGGATCCTGACACTGTTGGCCCTGGTGATGGCCGCGCCCCACAGTTGGGGCCGGCACGCGTTGCCTGTCATGTGGCTCATGCCACTCACTGGCAGCCCTGGACGAGGGAATCTGACCGCTGAGGTCCTGCCTGCCGTGCAACTCGCCCTCCGGCACCTGAGCAAGCGGCCAGCCCCTTTAAAAAACCTCGCCATCCAGCTGCACCTGGAGAACACTCAGGTAATCGCCTTTCTTTCTCCGATGTTGACTTGCGAGTGAAGGACAGATGGCTGATTGAGCGCTAAGCTGTAGGCAACATCCCGGCCGCTATGTCTATGGGGTTTTACCTAGTGTTACACTCTGTGGGAGCGTTGTGCATGTCTCATATTACTAACAATTACCAGCATTTACAATCAACCCCATCAATGCCAAATTTATCAATTTCAAAAGCCAGGCTGGAAATAACTATGAGTTATTGTGTGACTTAATGCACCGTTCCACGTTGAAATGCAACAGCAATTCCATAATCTTATTGTATTGTGTTGGAAATTTCCTTTTAGACATGAGAAATATTTGGCTGTGAGGAAAAACTAACTAATGATGCTTTAAATTCTACACAAAGTACTCCTATTCATTTACATTATTTGTTTATTTCGGTGCAATATAAATAATTACTAACTAATTAATAGACACGTGTGCCTTGCAGCTGAAAAGTTGGATTGCCCAAAGCCTTTCTTCTCCCCAATTAAACTCCGGTGAAATTACAAAACCAAACAGTACAGATCTGTCACAGATAAGAGATGAATAGGTGTTAAATTAATTTATTTACCCAAAGGTAAATAGAGGAGGGAGTATATTTCTGTCTCTCCCTAACATCATGCACAAATTAGACAAATTTAGACTGCCCAAACTTAAACTGTGATCTACACAACAGTATTCTGTTTCTGTCTAGAATAGGGTGTAACAACTTCTGTTCAGGCAGTGTGTATTACATATTTGTCAACTTGTGGACTTGTGGACTTGTGGACCAAACAGAACATAAAAGCGCTCTGTAGGGTATGTTCTGTAAATGGAGTAGTGCGTTGTTTATTTCTGAAAAATACTTACACACACAATCAGTCAAAAGGAAAGTACTAAAACCATATAATAATAAACCAAATCTGTCCAAATTTCAATTCATTGTCCCAGTCCCAGTATTTCAGTCTTTGTGTTTAATATGTAGTGTTCCCAGGCATCAGGTCAGACTAATCTTTTTATGAGTAAAGGCAAACTGTCAGATTTATGTTCAAAATATGAGACCCTTGCAGGGTTGGCACCCTTGCTATTGTTCTATTTAGAGAAGAATATATGCACACACACACACGTACATTTATGTACATGTGTGTATTTGTGTATATATATATGTGCACTATTTGTATTTTAAATCCAGCAGCAATAGTTGGGAAATGGTTCATATTCTTGTTTCATCTCATGGCCTGGAATAGTCTGGTTCCAGAAGGCCAGAATGGCCACGGATCAGATCACACGTCCATCCTGTTTTGTTTGTGTTTGAAGCATATCAGGCCTCCTCCAAATAACCGCCCATGTCACAGATGCCAGCATAACAGAACTGCCGCCGCTGTCAGTGTCAATGCCTAGAACTTAATTAAAATCTTAAGTCTTTAAGTCTTTGTTCAGTGAATGTCAATGTTCGGGAAAACGAGGTTATGAGAGAAAATCGACTAGAAGCACGTCGGTTTTACTGGTAAAACAAGCAAAAAAATCCACATTCTAATCAAATGCTGTTCAATTTGGAAAATTCTTGTCCGAGAGTAGTTTCAGGGAAAGCATTTGATAATTTGTAGTCCGACTGCATTGCACAATGTCTCTCACACTCACAGGACATCTGAAGGCGATGTGTGACCGTCCGGTTTGCTCCAGTGGTGGTACCTCGTCTTCCCGCTGTATGTTCCACAGAGGAAGAGGCATGGAGCGCGGGTGCGAGCATGGGGGGGGGGGGGGAGGGTTGGCTGTGCACGTAGGCGTACTGCGGTTGAGGACGGATCCCATTACGGATCTGTGAGACTCGTAGGCACAGTTGAAGATATCGGTGACTAATTAGGAGGTCAAAATGTTTGTCTTTGTTTTGTTTTGACGTTGGTTACTGTTTCATATCGCGTTCGCTAATTATCTTTGTTAGTTGCCCAAAAATAATTCATAAACGTTCCATAAACGGCAGGCATGGAGCACACAGACTGAGTCATACCTAGAGCCCGGAGAAAGAGAGATCATCACTGCCACCCTCACAAGGACAGGAGGCCCCAGGGTGGATTGTACTGTCCTCATGTACTGTCTGATGTTGCTAAGCTAAATGACATGAATCTTTTTGGTGGGGCCATCACTGGTACAGTAACAGCAAAAAAGTCATTGGGTAATTAATGGTGGCCACTGTTTACCCTATGAGCCTTTGCAAATACTGTAAAACGATTGGTTCTTGTCGGGTAGCAGAGTAATAGGTCGCACAGTGATTATAAATCAATGGAAGTGTCTGGAAATTGTTGCCCCCAAAAATAAAATAGAAATTTACCATTAGCTCAGAATGCTGAAATTTTACATTGGAATTGCTAATGAATTACATTTATTTGGGTTGGTGGACTTGGCGAGTGCAACAGTGCTGTTCGCTGTTTATCAGGTCCTCTTTGGTTACTCCTGACCCCCCCCCCCCCAGCCCCAGACTGCCGTCCTTCTCACGCTACATTAGCAATTAGCAGCCGTGGGGAATGGTTTAGATGGGAACATATTTCGTAGACAGGAAATTTTTGTCCATCTACAGGGCCTCCCCCTGTAGCTGTCCCAATGTGCATGTTTCGCCATGGAATTCTGCAGGAATTATTTTTTTGAAAACTGAGCTGTTGCGTTATGCAGAGCCAAAAGCTATGCTTGTTAAGTGGACCAGATAAAAGTCTACTTGTGCCGAGGGACGTTCTAATCCAGGTATATTCTTCTGATATCTGTTCAAGCAATCATGTTATGCAATCACATGTAATTACAATTATTTTTCTGACATTCAGCATTTACAGTTCCTCGGCACGCAGGCAAGTGTTTCCTGAAGGAATTCAACTTTTGTGGTATGTCTGGAGTTTTATAGTGATGTATCAGTCACAGTTCCTACTCTGCTGTGGAATGTATCAGTGCTTTTGTAGAATGATGACAGAGTTGCTCTAAGCTAGTTGGAAAGAGAAAGCTCTCTCCAGAGAACAGCACGGAGAACTCTGGGGAATCTTCTCAAATTTAATAGAGTTTACGAGGCTGAAAAATATATACATGATCAAAGCAGTATTGGATTATTAGTACTGTTCAGTTGATTCTTGTTTCAGTTTGTTTGTACAATTACATAAACAGCTACCGGTCATTCCATTAAAGTTAATCCTCCTATTACACACATTGTTCAGAAAAGGTGTTGAGTATGAAGACCTGGGTGTCATTAACACTGAACAAACATTTGCCCTTGGATTATTATAATTTTTAAAAATTTTTACTTGAGGAGACAAAGCATCCAGGAGCTAGTTTCGGCTCCTCCTTGATGAAGAAACCTTCACTCACTCCCGCAAAACCTCCCTCAATCCCACCAAGATTCTGAGTACGACGGTCTTGAATCCGCCTGTTCCCCTCCGCAGAGGCAACAATGAATTTAAGCGCTGGGTGTCTGGCTCAAGGCGCACGTTTGAACGATTTGCCCTTATTGATCCTCCCAATCAATTTACATGCTCAATTAGGCCTTCAAAACAGCACACCAGGCCTACTCACGCAGAGCCTTTCTCGGTGTCTGTCCGTAAAAACCAACACCGGCCGTACCCCTGTGTCGTATCTCAACGTTTCCTGGCTTTTTGGATGGACCTCAACCTCAGCTAACTCAGGATGTAACATCCTCAGAGTTCGACTCAAAAAGAGACCTTTTGCAGTACTCACTTACCTCCGGAAAATCAATGAGATCAATGAGCATCACATTTAGGAGCTAATTTAATGGTTTTAACAGAGTGTTCCTGAGGATAATATAATCTAAGAATAAATATATATATATGTAGTTGATGGACCATAAAGCATTCAAGTCATATTTGTGTGACACTGTACCCTCAACCCTCCGCATCTTCTGTCTGAAACACGTGATGCAAATAGCGACACAGGCGCACCCCTCCCCCATCCGATTGGTTTTCGTGGGGACGAGGCGGTTGCATTTGCATAGCTTCTGGGGAGTCAGGCCCGGAGGAAACGGACAACTGTCTTCCCTGTGTTGTGCCCTTTGTTTCGATAAGTGCCGAGTCTGCCCCTGTGAGTCCAGTAATTATATTAAATCCCATTTAATTCATGGAAAGGAGGGGAAAAAGAGAGAGCCAGAGAGCGAGAGAGAGAGAGAGAGAGAGAGAGAGAGAGAGAGAGAGAGAGAGAGAGAGAGAGAGAGAGCGAGAGAGAGAGAGAG
>JAOVYW010000040.1:2524462-2538262 GCA_025775045.1 Hiodon tergisus
CACACACACACACACACACACACACACACACACCTGCTGCTGCTGGTAAAGTAAGGTACATTGTTTCTTAACGTTTGTGTCCAGAGCAACGCACACAGCCTACCAGCCTACAATATTAAGCGAAACTATCAAAGAATGGACATGTCTCTGTTTGTTTTTCAGACAGAAGCCCCGCCCAATGCCGATGGAGTTGTTTTCAGCTGACCCGCTCCTTAATGCCACGCCCACAAGCAACAGCTCCTACGTCCCATGGGAGCCGCCCTACCTGAAGAAGCTAGCCCACCTGGACGAGGGTCTCTACAACGACTTCTACAGTCTTTGGATCGCCCTGGTGGTCATCAACATGCTTATCTTCGTGGTGGGCTTGGTACTCAACAGCCTGGCACTGTATGTCTTCTGCCTTCGGACCAAGCCCAAGACCACCTCCGTTGTCTACACCATAAACCTTGTTGTCACGGACCTGCTGGTGGGGCTCTCGTTGCCCACCCGCATCATCCTGTACTACAGCGGGGGCAAGTGCTTCATTTGCTCCTCTGTGCACATCTTCAGCTATTTCGTTAACATGTACTGCAGCATCCTGTTCCTCACCAGCATCTGTGTGGACCGCTACCTGGCCATTGTGCAGGTGGAGGCCTCGCGCAAGTGGCGGAGTCCCGCCATGGCCCGGGCAGTCAGCGTCTGCATCTGGGTCTTCGCCATCGTGGTCACCTACTCTTTCCTGACCACCGCCTTCAAGAACGCCGCCTGCTGCCTGTCGAAGCTCTTCGTCCTCACCATCTTCGAGTTCTTCCTGCCGCTGGTGGTGATCGCCGTCTTCACGGTGCGCATCATGTGCGCTCTGGCCAGCCCCCGGCTGCTGCAGCAGAGCCGGGAGAGACGCATGCGTGCCGTCCAGCTGCTGGTCTCGGTGCTGGTCATCTTCACCGTCTGCTTCACGCCCTTCCACGTCCGGCAGGTGTTGGTCTACTTCTACCCGGACCTCCCGCACCACGTCATAATCTACCACGTCACCGTCACCCTCAGCAGCCTCAACAGCTGCATGGACCCCATCGTCTACTGCTTCGTAACCAACAACTTCCGGGCTAGCATGCGAAGCGTGTTCCGCAAGGCGGAGGTCGAGCAGACCAGCGGGGACGTGGCCAGTATGCAGCACAGCTCCAAAGGCTCCAGGGGCTCTGGAACGGGCACCGCCACCGCCACCGCCATAGCCCACAGCATGATGATGATCAACCTGACCCCGCCCCAGCAGAGCAGCATGCCTGCCTGAGGTGGGTGTGGGGTGGGGAGTGTGGGGCCAACAGGGTCGGTGGACCTTGTGGGTTACGGAGATTAGGCTGAGATGTGCTGTTTGGTCACGTGTCCCGAGGTGACTTTAATGCATCTGTCCCTGATGCGCTCGAGCAGCTCAAAGTTTCATCACGAAAGCAGAACATTTCTGCGTCTATTTGGCCATTTGGGAAGTTTTTGGTTTAATTTCTGCAGGGGAGAAGTACTACCTTCTATTTCACTGTATAGACTCCAGAATTCTCAACGATGTTCTCCAGCGTTCTCAATAACGTTCTCTAGCCTGCTAAGTCATAGAACCAAGTAAAGAAATTTTTCTAAGTTTTCACCCAAGTTTTTATTTGCTAAGTGTGCTACTGCATCTCAGCTCTTCGCTGCAGATCATGCCAACTCACGCAAAGGGGGAGGAGGAAGAACATCTCGTCTTCTCCGGTAACATCCATCTCTCCGCAGTCTGTTGGCCACACAGGCCACACGAGAGGGCCAGCTCCGATTGGAGGAGAGGCACGTCCCTCTCGGCTAACGACACAAGCTGGAATGCGAACCTGTGATGTTCATGTGTCTCAGTCTGTGCTCGGGCGAGTGTCTTTACAGGCTGCAGTCACTCAGGAGTCTTGAAGTTTGTCAATGATACCAGCCTCGGGACCTGTTCGGCAGTTCAGGGGTATGCCTCTCAACAGCTCTTTGGACAGATTGTGGAGTTGTGTTCTTTGGAGAAAGGACCTCTCCTACACCTGTAATCAACAGAAATTACTTATTTCAGTTAACTAAATTTAAAAACAAGTGTGTATAACCGTGGGCTTATCCATCTCTAATTCTTTTAACATTGTGGGTCAGCTTTGAAACCTTTATGCAATATTGTTTATGTCCTCACAAACCGAAGATACTTAAATAAAACACCACATTATTTTATCTGATTTACTATGGAACTGTTAACATGTATGACATTTGTATCTTTTTGACTAAAACATACAAACGAACTGAACCTTCACAAGAAAAGGGCACTGAGCACGTATGAAAAACATGTTGCTGTTTCAGCGTGAAGTCAGCAAATCCCGTCACAGCACTTGCTTGACGTATGTAAGGAGACTAAACCTTGAGCCAGTATGTCTGCACAAGGAGTGGTTAGTGCTCAGTGCTTAGGGTTAGGGTTAGGGTTAGGGTTAGGGTTAGGCTGAGACAAAATACAGGATGAGACAAAATACAGGACCGCAGTGCGGCTGTCTGCATCTGCGCGGCCGTCTGCATCTGCTCAGCGCGGCCGTCTGCATCTGCGCGGCCGTCTGCATCTGCGCGGCCGTCTGCATCTGCGCGGCCGTCTGCATCTGCGCGGCCGTCTGCATTTGCACAGTGCGCAGCGCGGTCATCTTTCTCTCCCCTGCCTAAGTGGATGTGTTGTTGGGGGACAGGACTCTGGTGCACAGAGGGTTAGAGAAGCACCAGACTCTGCTACAGAACTGCTACAGACAGCTCTGGGTCACCAGCAGCCATTAGAATCTGGGCAGCCATGTATTACACTACCTGTATTTCTGTTTTTCCAACACTACAGTACCTCTAATGGACAGTGTGTGTTTGATGTTCTCAAATATTTGAAAAGTTTACACAAATGAAATGAGTTTTTAAAAATCCGGAATGCTTAACTCACCAAAAAAAAAAAGAAGCTATGTGTGGCCTTCAGTGTTTTATATTGAAGGGCCGCTCAGTTCGTTTATACGAGAAAATTGAACACATCGTTCTCTGTGTAAATATTTTCATTATTGGTTTAAAATGTCTTTCCACTAAGTGCTAGAAGTGGAGACGCGCCTGGAACTTAGCGTGTGTGAATGTGTGCATTGGAATATAAATAGATTTAGTCAGATGTCAGACTCCTGACCTCCCCTCAAAATGTAATGGAATGAGAGGGTTCCTGGGTGGTGTGAGTGAGGAGTGATAAATGTTTTACTTGGTAAATAAACACAAATTGTAAATTGAGCCTGGTCGTAAAAAATACTTTAATTATAAAGCCTGGCGGCCAAAACCTTTACATATTTTCTTTGAAAAATATTTATAGATTTAATAGTGCCATAGTTGCTATCATGGTGGCTACTATGACACACTTTTTATATAAAACTTATAATTTGCATATATTTAAAGATTTAAAATAATTAGGAATCATGAAAAGCCTGTACTGTAGATTCGGTGCAGGCATCGGCGTTCCCGAAGGAACATCGCAAAGGACGAGTGGGGTAACGCTGTCCAAATTATTATCATATGCTATTATATATGGTACCACTAGGGGGAAATATTCACCACTATATAAATCTGTGACTGATGATACTGACTGTCCTCCAGGGATTTCCTCAATAAGTTTATGAGTTGTTCTTATATTACATAATAATACCGAACACTGACGGACTAAAAGAATGTAATGAACACCCTAAGACGTCGTTTTGGGTCTTCACTGTTGATTCTGGGAAAGATTCTTTTGGGCAGAGCTAACCGAATTACCCATGTTTAATTATCGGTTATTCGGTGGTCGCTGTTGTTATAGCATCCCACAGGAATGAGAACTAAACGTCGAGGACAAACAAGGTCTCCAATACTGGTTTTGTTAACTGGTCTGGCTTGGGAATTGTTTGACCGTCAGTCTTTGTTTCTGACGTGTTGAAGCCGCGTTGAAGCCGCGTTACAGACGTCACAAGAGCACTGAAATTCCTCTGGTCGGGGTTAACCAATCGGAGGGAGGACGTTCGCGTTTCAGCTATTGTGGTATTGTTGATCTTAAGTGTGTGAAGTAATTTCTTCCGTATTAAAAATATATTTCTCTTAATTAAACTTTTTTTTAAACAGGGGCTGAGATGTGTAATCCGGACATCTGGACAAAACATATAGTCTTACAACAGAGGGAACACCCTACGACACGGATATTTTAATTAATAGTAGTGCTGTAAAAACTCAAAGAAAGTAAATTATATGAGAGGAATCCTGTCAACCCGGTTCATGTCGATCAGGTTCCTAATGAACAGGTTTCTGACGACCAGGTTCTTGACGACCGTGGTTCCTGACGACCAGGTTCTTGACGTGGTCTTGACCGTGGTTGCTGTTGAAGTTGTTCTGTGGTGCCCCCTCGTTGACCTGCAGCTGACCGGAGTAAAACCACTCTCAGAGGTGCTGCTACGTTATTTCCTGTTTAATTACAGAGTAGCTAATTTATAATTACAAATAAGTCGTCTTCTAATCATCAAGCTTACTTAAATTTGCAATTAACTTTAGGCCAGTTCGGGACTGACGTGAACAAATGCTGCAGCAGCAGTGGAGGAATAATTGAGCTTAGGTGAAATGCGAAAGATCTTTTGGAGCCATTCCTGGTACTTATACAACAGTTTATCTAAGCTCTCCCTCAAAGCAGCCTGGATTAATAAATAATAAATTAAATGAAGTCAAATAAGCCCTCTTGGGGGGGTCTTGCTAAGTGGCTACCATTCATTTGCATAATGTTTCAATTTCTTTCTTAACATGCTGGACTTTGAGGAGGAACTGACCACAGACACTGTAGCTTTTCTCTAAGGCGTTAAATTAGTAGTAAGAGTTAAGGTGAATAATCCTTTAATGTGAAAGATCTGAAATAATCTGCTTTCTCATTATTTTTTACTGTGGTGTGGTGGTTAAAGCTGTGATTTTAGGGTTAACACGAGAGTAGGCAGGCAAGAGCAGGAGACAGATAGCATACCTGGGAGTATTATGGAGTTCAAATACACCTTTTATTTCTTAGGTATCGAACACAGAAACGTAAAAACTTGACCAGTAATAAGTGAAAAATGTGCTTTTCTGCACAGGCGCACTGGAGCTAGCATTATTAACCAACAGGAGCATTCATACCAGCATGCCAGAGGAGAGAGAAGTTTAAGGACTGATTGACATTTGGCTGTCCGTACGTTTGTGTTCAGTGTCTCAAAAAGGAACATCTAAAGAAACCTTCAAAGACTCCACACAGGCCACACATTCCCAATGGCACAGACTCCACACAGGCCACACATTCACAGTGGCACAGACTCCACACAGGCCACACATTCACAGTGGCACAGACTCCACACAGGCCACACATTCACAGTGGCACATAATCCACACAGACCACACATTCACGGTGGCACAGACCACGAATTCACAGTGGCACATAATCCACACAGACCACACATTCACAGTGGCACAGACTCCACACAGACCACACATTCACAGTGGCACATAATCCACACAGACCAGACATTCACGGTGGCACAGACCTCACACAGGCCACACATTCACAGTGGCACATAATCCACACAGACCACACATTCACAGTGGCACAGACCACGCATTCACAGTGGCACATAATCCACACAGACCACACATTCACAGTGGCACAGACTCCACACAGACCACACATTCACAGTGGCACAGATTTAACACAGGCCACACATTCACAGCGGTATAGACTTCACACAGACGCCTCTCTCACAGTGGTATGGACTCCACACAGACCACACATTCCCAGTGGCATGCATTAGGGAATAAAAAAAAAATCCCCTTATTGGACAAGAACACCCTACCCTCTATCATCTATCATAACAACCGCTGTTGCATATGAGAGAAGTAAAAGGAATCAACCACAGAAGTCAGAAGGTAATTTTACAATATCAAATCATTGAGAAGAAATGGCGCGCATGTACTTGCTGACTGAGCCCAAGCAGGCCTGGTCATGTCCCACAGTGTGTTAGCACGCCTGGTTCCATTTTCCTTCCCAGGGACCTTTTAATGAGGTGGCAGTAAAGCCAAAGATTTAATTAGAAAAGGTATTCATAAACTTCACTGACTATGCAATAAACAAAAACTCTTTCTTCGGTGTTCTGGTCATGAGTCAAAAATAGTGCTTATCTTTCTTTAAGCTGACCATGTGACTTGGATAAGGCAGCATATTTAGTGCTCAGCTAATTTTTCAAAATCGGTAGCGGAGTAATTAAAAAAGTAAATAAAGTCTGCTGAACTGGGTCAAAGCAAGCCTTTGGCGAAAGACATGGCCCCTAAGTACACAGCTTAGTTATTTGTTGCTTTTCCAGGTAAGGTGTGAGGGAGATCACACCGGCTGCAGGTATTTTCCCTGTATTTCTGACTTTTCTTGCACAAATTCAAGGCACCTTAATACCCGACAAGGTTTTTGCGTAACAGTGTTGTGGAATGCACTCAATGCATGTCATACCTCCTTTAATCTGATTCAACTCACTGTGAAAGGACTATTCTTTTAGACTTGATGTCCTACATCCATTTGAATACATGACTTTGGTTAATATTCAACATGAGAAATCATAAATGCTTCCTGCATTCCGCAGCTCAACAGAAACGATCCCCAGTAGCTCGTTTCTCGAACCTGACTCATATCCAAATCTGTCAGTCACAACTAAAATATCCTGGCTGCAAAAACACCATTAGAAACCATTAGAACCGGGTTTAGACTTTTTAAAATGGGTTTAAAAATTCAGTCATGGTGAACTGTAAGAATAAAAGGGCAAACATAAAACTACTAAATGGATACAAATGATCCCTGGGATAATCATTTTAAATAATGTCCAGTTTATAGAGTATGGTTAAAAGCAACTTGTATTAATATCATTTAACAGTTGAAAGGTCAAGACATAACTCAAACTATCAAAACTTTATTCTGTGATGTCATTTTCTCTGTTGTCAGGTGGTTGTCAAGGAAATGTTCAGTCTTTCACTGGTTGTCAGGAAAGGCTCAATCTTTCACTGGTTGGCCAGAAATTATCAGTCTTTCACTGGTTGTTGAGAAATGCTCAGTCTTTCATTGGTTGGCCAGAAGTGTGAAGGAAAAAGAAGGGTTTGGTCGCTATGCTGCTTTGTTTGAGTTCATTGTTCAGCTGGTTGTGAAAACGAAGAGTCCCTGACACTACAGAGAGTCATCAACTTGACAAAGAAGAACATTAGCACTTGGAAGGATGCCAAGGTGGGCCTCCTGATATACTTGTTGTCTCCAAGAGTCAGGACCCTGCAAAAACACTGCCTTCCACCTGCATGCTCCTCAGAACTAAAAAGAGAAAGACGTATGTACAGAGAACAGGACATGTGTACAGCAGGATGTGTGTACAGAGAGAAGGACGTGTGTACAGAGAGAAGGACGTGTGTACAGAGAGGAGGACGTGTGTACAGAGAGAAGGACATGTGTACAGAGAGGAGGGGTGAGAAAGTGTGACCAGGCTACTCCAATCCCAGTCACCTACGGGCCACCTGTCTCTCCTACACACTGCAAGTTACACACTGCAGGTTACACACTGCAGGTTACACACTGCAGACTTCACACATAAACCTCTCCACACAAGAGGTTCAGCACCAATTGGAGGAGAGGCACATCCCTCTCAACAGTACACAAAGTACCCCAAAAGGAATTACTGAATATCATATTCCTGCCGTTACAGAACAGTCATCAATCATGGCTTAGCACCAGCCTGGGCGTGTTGCTCTGCCAACAGTGGATCAGCACTACGTACCATCACTGTGCTCTCCATGTCACAATCAGCTAATGACAAGAATTGGATCCAAACCAGAAAACTCCAATTCCCAGGGGTCAGTCTGAGCTCAGGCTAGCACCAGCTCACAGGGCTCAGTCTGCGCTCAGGCGAGCTCTAGCTCACAGGGGTCAGTCTGCGCTCAGGCGAGCTCCAGCTCACAGGGCTCAGTCTGCGCTCAGGCTAGCACCAGCTCACAGGGCTCAGTCTGCGCTCAGGCGAGCTCCAGCTCACAGGGCTCAGTCTGCGCTAAGGCGAGCTCCAGCTCACAGGGCTCAGTCTGCGCTCAGGCGAGCTCCAGCTCACAGGGCTCAGTCTGCGCTCAGGCGAGCTCCAGCTCACAGGGCTCAGTCTGCGCTCAGGTGAGCGCCTTTAAGGACTAAGCCACTTGAGAGCACCCGTGTTTTATCTGATTTTTATGTCTTGATTGATGGCTGTTTTGTAATCAGATATTCAGAAAATCCTTTGTTTGTCAGAGTTATTGTTCATGTTGGAGTCAATTGTAAACTTGTGTTCCCACCAGTATGCTACGTGACATATTCTGTTACTGTTTTTTTGTTGTTTTGTTTTACCCTCTCAACGAATAAACACACAAAGAACTGTTTCAAATGTGTAGTCCTCATAAAGCGGTCGCCTAACAATGGAAGACTTCGTGTTTCTTAGGTTCTCCTGGTTTTTGTCTGGCTGTTTTGTTAGAACAAGGAGGACTACAATTATAATACCTTATCTCATTGTCACATGATCCTATGCGCTTGTGTATTTTAACAGAAGTATTGTAAGTTGGAATACAGTCAAAGACATAAATTCCTGTGCCGAAGTTAACTTTGACACATAATGCAGGAGTTAAACTGTTATTTTAACTTCTAAATTAGCTTCAGATGTTATATTGAATTGCAGGACATTTATAGATGATGGCCCAGACAGAGCATGTGTGATAAACAGGAGAGCCTTTGTTGCTGATCTATGCTAGATTTCTTTGCAAAAACAAAAGTGCTGACTTACACCGACCTAGAGAGGGAATTTTCTTTAACTGCCATAACTTCCGCATCATCTGTGGTTTTCTGAGGAAATTCACATTGCCTTCATACCGTCTTTACAGCTTTCCAATACAAACAAACAAACTAAAACCTGTCGGCAATTTCCAATTGCAAGTGTACGGGGTGGTATGGAGTATAACCTAAACGTTATTATTAGAGTACAAAACTACAAAATTACGTATTGCCATTCTTCAGCCACACAATTAATATTATAAAAAATATTATATAGGAATTTATCCCTAGTCTGCCTGTATTGTGTGCAATATCCTTAGATTAGTTTGTCTGTGTATAAATGTTTTTAACATTTTTACAGTCTATTTTCACATCTGCTGAAATGACATCTGAATCATTAAAGAAATCTCCTTGTACCAGTATCGTTATCAGCCTTCTTTCGTACACTGTCAATTTTTAAAGATTTTAATTCCATAACGTGTTAAAATTAATATCTACGATGGACAAATGATGGCCACTGGAAATTGTTGAACGCATTTAATAGCAGGATGTAAGGACATTTTAAACATAATATTTACCAATATTATTTAATGTATCCAACTATTTATATATCTCACTTTTTAGTTTAGACCTTTTTACCCAGCAAACAAACAGGATAGGGACGTTTTAGTTGCTTTCCATTTACAATGCGCACACACACCACGCTTTTTGCAGTCTTCAAGTCACGCTGAAGACGCTGAGTAATTCGTGTTCTGCCGTTTTTAAACGAACCGTTTTTTTTTAACGTTCATCAGAGCAGGTTCAGTAAGCCAGCGCTCTCTATCCCTTTAAATACAAAACCCCACCTTTTATTCAAATCACTCACAAATTCGTCATCGGAAGCGGTCCGCTTATTTCCGACAGAAATATATTTTTAAAGGAGAATTAATACGGTGGTTTATCTGCAAGACGTCCCAGAGGATTGTGTTAATGCACCAAATTGAAAATACGTTTCCAGGGGCGTAGAAGAAAAGGAGACTATTGCAGGAGTATCTAATCTTGGAAATTTTGAATCACTAGAAGGAGGATACGGGTAAGGTTTACTTATGTTATTTATATATGTTTTATAACACTGCACCATTTTATCTAGCGTGTTTTATTTTCAACATTTCAAATGTTTTTTTCCACCTCTGAAAATTATAAAACCCCACATGGTCATGTGTCTAGTACCTGCTAATGTTCTTGTAGATTCTTTTGCATGCATTGTTATTTATTCCAGTTTTCTAGCTAGCAAGCCACATGACCTCACCAAGCAGCTAGTTGGCTAAAATCGAGTTTATTGCAACACCTGCAATTCTTCGTAAACGAGCGAATGGCGAGATATTATTTTGGTGCCTGGCTAAGGTCACATTTAAAAAAATAAGCGGTGTCAGTGATATGAACCGGTAGAATCCCAGCACTGCCGAGCGCGTTTTGGGTCGACGTTCCCATCTCAAGTTACAGGTGCACCACAACGTAGCTGAATTGCTAAACATACGAAAACCGAATCACATGCCCTCGAACATGAGTGTGGTTAACCATGTTAAGGGAGGGATTACAAAATTCAGACGCTCCCTAACTGATAATACTAGGCAGAATATCGTTACAGTTTATTGACCTGATACAGTAACATTACAGTAATTCTTTACTATACCTAATAGACGAGGTCGGTTATCTTGAGTATGGTAGCCAGAAATCTATCCATGTGAAGTCTGCTGTTGCTTCGCATAACATTTTTGTGTAGGTTAGAACTGTGCTGTATAAATGAGTTCGTCTTGTTATATATTAAATATGTTATAAATATCATAGAAGCGGTCACCATGAAATTGGTTTCTCAGTCCGCACTGGCGAAGTTAAAACAATTCTGAAATGGTACAGCGGGAAATTGGGTTTGAGGGTTTGCTTCAATCCAATTAAATCAAGAACTGTCCCCCCTTAAAATTCGGTCGCCAAGTTTGACTCCGCGGGCAAACCTCATCTGCTAAGTAGCAGGCTCCGACCATTCAAATCAACCGGTTATAGCCCCACACCAAGGGCTATTTGTTGGTCGCCGTAATCTATTTATTTGATGGATTTTCGACTGTATTTTGAATGTTGCCTAACATTAGCAGGGGGGAAGGGGTTGCTGCGTGTACTTCTGGCAGTTTAGTTTAGGGAACGGGATATTCGCTTTGGTTTACCGTTCACAGTTGTCGCTGTGTCCCGAAACATTCGTAAATAAAACTTTTTAAATTAAACCTGCTATGCCGGCAAGTCCTCACTGAGTCAATCTAAAATATTTTC
The DNA here is from genome assembly GCA_025775045.1 of Hiodon tergisus. Lineage (NCBI taxonomy): Eukaryota > Metazoa > Chordata > Actinopteri > Hiodontiformes > Hiodontidae > Hiodon > Hiodon tergisus. Next base: position 2,535,570 of record JAOVYW010000040.1, read on the forward strand.
ACTTGCCCCGGTCTCAAACGGGTGCACTTGACTCGCCAGTTGTCTTATTGGCTGTGTGTATGTTTCCAGAATGTCACAAGTTATGGAAACTGCGAAGTGGTTAGTTGCTTCTTGTATTATATTACTCTTATAACGTAGTTAACCCCGGATTTTTAACTTTATGATAAAGACGAGGTAATATGTTCAAACACTGCAGCGTGGAATACCGACGACTTTCTTATGTTAATATGAACGCAAAATAAAGCAATATGACACGACGAAAGCTCTTTATGAATTTATACCGCAAGAAACCGGACAATTTAAAAGCGTTAGTATAATTACAAGAGACACTTCATTCCAATTGATTTTATTCATAGCTTGCATCTGATTGTGTTTGACGTTATTCGACCCTGTTGTATCGTGAATTTATTTATTTTTCAAAAATGTTATTTGTAGGCTAGACTAGAGCAGTTGCTGCCCCTATATGGCTGGCTAGATTCGAGTTTGGTTGCTAACATCCTAACTGTTGTAGATATCAATTTGAACGCTGTCATTGTGGTAAAATAAAATAAGTCTGTTTCTATGGTGCAACAAATGATCTATACGCGATTAAAATTGATACCTGGTAACATACTACAAAGAGATGTAATCTAGTGATTAGGTTGCAGTGTGTTATGGTCTCACTACTCCACGTTTGTAACGAACTGGCCTATAGAAACTCGGAACCGGAACAATTCGTTTTATAATGTGAATTTTTTTTGTTGTTGCCTTTGTTCATACTAGACGACGAAGTCAGAGGCGCAGGCGTGTCTTGGCCGACGAACTTTGAAAACCGGTGGCATTGAGAAAGGCAATTCTGTACTTTTTCGTTGCCGCCAAACGTGTTGAGTCTTGCTGTACTTGTAACTACTGTGTTTAAATCGTAGCATTGTTCGGCAAGTGCTGCTGGGTAGAAATTTTTATTTTGTACACGTGTCGTAAGAGCCGATTTGAAAATGGGCCGTATTAGACTGGTTTACCTCACGCAAAATTTTACATTTACCTCCAACTTTCCGCGCAGTCTCTTATTTTGGTTTTGGCTCAAGAGTTTGTACGGACTGATTTTGGAGGAGGTCAACTGAGTAGAAAACGCGTTATTATAATTATACGTATGTTTTCCAGCTAAGGAGCCGAATTGGACTCGTATTTAAATTTCTTTCTTATGGCGTTTTTTTTTTGTATCTCCATCCCGTTTGTCACATATAAAATAAAATTGTAACCGCCAAACAATATATAAAAAGGTCAAACCGTTAAAAGGCCCGTCCCTGTCTAATTAACTGCCAGTTATGACCGTGCTTCATTCTGAAATTAGGGAGCGCTTCGTTTTCAGTTCAGTTTTAAACTGTCACATCTGGCATCCCTTTAGTACTTTGTCTGTCAGTCTGGGGATGCTGTTGTCTGGGCAGCGTTGTCTACGTAAAGAATGGGTTTAGTCCAGGCTCCCTTAATTAGTTCTTGCCTAAGAAAAGAAGCTGCACAAATCTGGATGTTCCCACCAGTTCATCAGGGTCACAGCTAATGTTCATGTTTTGGCTGTATGACCATCTTATGAAATGGTGGAACTTACTGTGCTGGCATTGACCTGATCGGCAACAAAAGAAATCTCAATTTAACGGCTCTTTACCGAATACTTGAATGGAACAAATTGTTTGTTTGTCCTTGAGTGCCTAGAATCCCAGAGAATTTGACGGCTTTTGTTTTTTGGCCGCTGCAGGTGCAAGGACTGTTGCTGTGTTGGAGGATCGTCTGTGCCTGGCAGACCTCTGAACCAGTGCTGTTGAATGCAGTCGGGATCCATTAATGAATCTTTCAAGGCCTTTTGGTGAGTTAAAACGCATCCTGTTGAGATGGGTGAGTTGTGTTTTCCTTGCTGGTGCACTTTTATGAAAAATTCATCAAACCAAATCTGCATATAAAAACCATGTGCTTTTTTTTTTATGTGTGAAGTTTTTAATTTACTTGATGTCGTCCCTACTTGTCGGTAGAAACACCTCAACGTCTTTGTGTGGTGACCAGGGTGTTGAGAAGCTAATGTCTTCCTGGCTCTGCGTTTGTCTATCAGACCTGTCCTGACTATTGTCTAAATTTAGGATAGACGTCTTGAGGATCAAAAACAAAGATCACTGACTGCTCTGCTGCAAGGATGGGATTTCATCTGTAACAAATATCTGCCATTTCCACAAATAATCTCCTTAAATCCAGTCTTGATTTACATTACCAGGTTGTTAGTGGGACAGTGTTCTCCACGACCAAAAATGTAGAAAGTAATCGTTCAGCTCTTTGTTTCTTTATTTTATTTAAAAAATATATATATACATTTTTAAATACCATTTTGCTAGGATGACGGTGTAGTGCTTACTAGGCTTGAGTTTCAGCGTGTCTGCTGTCATTGATGGGGGAAATACAAAAAAACATTTCTCATTGTAGAAGAACGGCAGAGATTGTGTGGGGTCGTGGGGGTCACACATTTGATTCTGATGCCCGAAATGGGATTGTGTATATAATCTCTACTTTCATAAGGATTTTTAAATAAGACATGCCCTGTAACTGAGTTATGACAGCCGTTACAGATGTGCCCTGTAACTGAGTTATGACAGCCGTTACAGATGTGCCCTGTAACTGAGTTATGACAGCCGTTACAGACGTGCCCTGTAACTGAGTTATGACAGCCGTTA
>JAOVYW010000040.1:2542403-2555684 GCA_025775045.1 Hiodon tergisus
CTTAAGGGGTTAATCTGACATGAATGCCTTTTTACTTTTTATGCCTTAAGGGGTTAATCTGAGTGCGTTTTCCTTAGGCCTTAAGGGGTTAATCTGAGTGCGTTTTCCTTAGGCCTGGGTGGAGCAGTGGGCTACATGTTGGGTGGTCTGGACTGGACTCACACCTTCCTCGGCCACGCCTTCAAGTCCCAGGAGCAGGTGCTCTTCTTCTTCGCCGCCATCATCTTCACCATCTCGGTGATCCTGCACCTCTTCAGCATCGAGGAACAGCAGTACAGTCCACAGCAGGACAGGCTGGACGAGGAGGCAGACGGGACGTCTTCGGCCAAGCTCAACGGTAGCCTGGCCACCCACGCCCTGCCCCATCTGGACCTGGCCACCCACGCCCTGCCCCATCTGGACCATGCCTGTGATAACCGGTCCAGCTGCCTGTACGACGGGGAGAACCGCTCCGAGCGTGATCTGGAGCTGGACTTCCTGGACGTTGAAATTGTGCGCAGCAAAAGTGACTCGGTTCTGGCTATGGCCGACGCCACGCTGGACCTGGATCACGAGCCGCTGTTCCTGCGCGAGATCGAGCCTTCCATCTTCCAGGACCACGCCTCTTCCTACCACGGTTCCCCGTCTCGCCGCCACAGCAGCACGGGCAGCCAGGACGCCCTGCGGCCCAAGTTCGCCCGTCTGTCCGCCTTCCTGCAGGAGACTGACCGCGAGGGCGAGGAGGCTCTGCTGGACTGTCGCCCAAACGGGGCCAAGACGGCCAACGGCGAGCTGGGCGGCGAGCAGGCGGGCGAGCAGGCGGGTCACCCCCGCACAGGCATGAAGCAGTCCAGCACCAGTGCCTCCATGCAGCGGCGTCGACACACATTCTACCGCCAGCCGTCCTGCACCTTCTCCTACTACGGCCGCGTGGGCTCGCATCGGTACCGGTACCGGCGGGCCAACGCCGTGGTGCTGATCAAGTCGTCGCGCAGCATGAACGACATCTACGAGATGCAGAAGCGACAGCGCCGCCGGCAGCTTGGGCAGCGGCACCAGAGCGGCCACGCCAGCTCCAGTGTGGACACCGAGAGCGAGGAGGGCGAGACGGAGACCACCGTGCGCCTGCTCTGGCTCTCCATGCTGAAGATGCCCCCAGAGCTTCTCCGCCTCTGCCTTTGCCACCTCTTCACCTGGTTCGCCATCATCGCCGAGGCCGTCTTCTACACCGACTTCATGGGTCAGGTCATCTACGAGGGCAGCCCCACGGTACGCGCCTCTCGCACTCAACCCGCCCTCGTCTTCTTCAGGGGATTTCCTCTGTTTGCCACATGTCGGTGCACCGTGTCTTAGCGGTCGCGTTCTGTGCTGTAATCCGTTTTGCCTAAACGCCGTTGCTCCTATATGTACCATGCTAAGGACGGTTCTCTTTCCACTGGCCTAGGCTGCTACCAACTCCACCGCCCTGCAGAACTACCACAGAGGGGTTCAGATGGGCTGTTGGGGGCTCTTCATCTATGCTACGACAGCTGCCATATGCTCAGGTGAGTGCCGCTCCGCGTTGGATTCACCCCTGGGAACCCCAGGTGATTTCCTTGGTCACTGCCGAGACCTTAAGGACCAGGATTGCCCATCCCTGGTCTACATGCGTGTCTCCATGGGAGGTATAGGCATCCGATTAACATGGGCTGGAAGGACAAGGCAGCAAGTTGTGATCTTGTCCACCTGAAGTCACCGAAGTCTTGACCAGCTGCCCAGAGTCTGTCGTTTTTGATCTTTCTGCAGCTTTACTCCAAAAGTACCTTGACAACTTCGACCTCAGCATCAAGATCATCTACATCCTGGGCACGCTGGGCTTCAGCCTTGGCACCGCCGTGATGGCCATCTTCCCCAACGTCTACGTGGCCATGGTGATGATCTCCACCATGGGCGTCATCTCCATGAGCATCTCCTTCTGCCCCTACGCTCTGCTGGGCCAGTACCACGACATAAAGGAGGTGAGGCCCATGATAACCCCTCTCTGTTCTGCCATGAGACCCAGTCGGTCTAGAAGGGGAAATGGGGAACCTAGGCTTTCGGGCACAGGGCGCGCATTTGCCTTTGTCATTCTGTTGGTGGCCCTATTGTAAGCTGGTGACTTGAGTTGTTTGCCAAGTAGGTTGTTTTTCTGTTTTCCATGTGACCGGTCACTCCAACAGTACATCCAGCACAGTCCCGGGAACTCCAAGCGAGGGTTTGGCATCGACTGCGCCATCCTGTCCTGCCAGGTGTACATCTCCCAGATCCTGGTGGCGTCCGCGCTGGGCGCGGTGGTGGAGGCCGTTGGCAGCGTTCGCGTCATCCCCATGGTGGCCTCTGGGGGCTCCTTCCTCGGCTTCCTCACCGCCACTTTCCTGGTCATCTATCCCAGCCCCAGCCCCAGCACAGAGGAGGGCAAGGGCGAGCCGGGCAAGGCCCTGCCGTCGGGCCGGGCCGAGGTCCTGGAGAAGCCTAGTGTTCTCCGACTGACGCGCAAGGGCACTGCCACCTCGTGCAAGGTGGAATGCGAGTCCACTCTGTGACCACCTGGAGGAGCCCAAGAGCGACCAGAGCTGCTGATGGCGATGGCTGAAATCCCCCCCACCCCCCTTCCCCCATGTGCACATGCTTAGCGAAACTGAGTGGTATCCTGGACAAGAGGTTTTGCTTTGGCCCAGCTGTCGGGTCGTCTTGGGTTGCCATGTGGTGAGATCTGAGTCATCTCCCTCTCAGGGCCTCCAGGGGGCGCCGTGTGTGAGCGGCAGCCTCAGAGCATGACTGATCAAGTGACTCTTTAAATTCATTGCACTTAATTTCCAGTTATCGGCCAGGATGAAGTAAAACCTCACTTTGTATTCTTTATACAATTCAGAAAAAGAAAGTCAATCAAAAGTAGCTTTCAAAATAGCTGTTGATCAACTTGATTTGTCTATTTTTATCTTTATTTTCCTTTTATTTTTAGTTTGACAGTTATGACACGAGTATACATTACAGATTAAAATGTAGGTGATTACTCAAACCACTTTAAAATGGAGAAATTGAAGATGCTGTTTGTGTTCCATAATGTAAGCTGTCTTTTTTTTAAATTTTATTTTAAATTTTATATATTTCTATATTTTCATTGCTGTGACATAGACATCTCACAAACTGAACATTCTAATTTATATAGGAAAAGTTACCACAACCTCCAGAGGATTCCAGACATGTCTTAAGTTTACTTGTTTCCTATTGTTTTCTTTCCATAATCCATCCTGCTATGGAATTTCAGAAGTAGTCACCTTTTTAGGGCATTTACAAATGTGGAAACGCTTTTACAGAAATGGGTCTTTACTAATGCATTTGAATGCAGCTGTGGGAGTATTTTTAAAAGGTTCGGACCTAGGGCTTGGCGCGCGGAAAAGTAGAAACCGGAAAAAAATTCTTATATTCTCAAGTTTGTTTTACACTTTAACAAGCTGTAGTTTGTTACTGTAGTTTTAAATGTAGAAATATTAGCTTGAGACCTGTTAGTTCTTGGGATTGCCTGTGCCCGGAGACGGTGCTGATGTGATGGTGACTCGTTTCACCAGAACTTGTACTGTAAAAAAAAAAAAAAAAAAAATGCAAAGCCTTTCTTTTAGACAAACCGCATGGGTATTGAATTTTGAAAAAGCTAAACAAATAATTCATCAAGAGCTTTAACGACGAGGATCTCGGCTGAAGTCACTGGCAGGGTGCGTGAAGCCCTGTGGTTTACCTGGAGCAAACAAAAAAAACAAAAAAAACCCTGCCGTCTCAGTACTAGTAATAACCGGTAGGTCTTGCATGCAGACCCTGCACACTATTAGCTGTCATTGTGATACCATGTGGGTTAGGGTATAGTCCATAGCAAAGGTCTCAGACTCTAGGGTTTTGCAGACCGTGCGGCTCGCTCTACATCAAGTGCATTGTGGGGGGATCGCTGGAACGGAAGCGGCATGACAACCGGGGCGTGGAGAGGTTGCGCTGCATCTGAGTGTCGCCGTGCAACGCCGCGGCGCACTCTGTCTGTCCTCCGGTTTCTGAGGCTGTCCTGCCCTCTGCGTTCATGGTTGAAGGGCAGTTTTTTTGCTTCCTTTTATATGTTGATAGATATATTACTGCTCAAGTGTTTCTGGATGTGATATACAGATATATATATATATATATATATATCTATAGAAGTAGATTCATGCAAATATACATATATTAAATAAGAACTACAATAAGCTGATATCTTTTCAGAATGTAGAGATTGGGGGGGGGAGAACTTCTGACAAATCAGATGAAGACTTGCAATAATGCATCCGCCCCACGGGTAGCTGGAGACCAGGGCGGATGTGCTTTTATAATGCATGGATGAATCATATGTGTACCCTTGTTACCTTATTTTACAAACTATACTCTAAACATAGAAGAAAAAAAAAAAGACTTGGTTAAACTATTCATTAACTCTATTTTTTGAATACTTGAAGTGCAACTTGAGAGTGTGACGTTCTCCGGAACCTCTTGTAGTTTGACTTTGGAATGTTGAGCCGGGCCAGGCCTGGTGTGGTCCGGCCCCGGCTGTGGCGTTCTTGGATTCCATCGAGTAACCTTGGAAAGAGATGAATGTAGACTCTGTTTAATCTTCAGCAACAGATCTGACGTTGCACAGAACTTGCACATGCCTCGTTGGGGGAAGAAATCATCTTGCAGAAGAAAACGAAACTGGATATTTATTTTTTGAGCTTTCCTTTGTGAAATGGACGCTTTGACATTATTTAAAGATATTATATAAATATAGAGAGATATATTTACTTTAACTGAATGCAAGTGAGATGTGCTCAGACAAGGTGAAGATTGAAACGTGTGCGTGCCAGTATTGGGTGAGTGCTTTGAACCTGGTCTAAGTCCGGTTCTTCCCCCGTTTTACTGTCTCACGTCCAGTTATCTTTGGTTTCACGTTTTATTTTCAAAATTAGAATTTAATATTAAAATTTATTTTTCCTCATAGGATTTTTGTTAACTGGTGTGAAAATGGATGAGTCTTTTAACAGGAGTTGGATTTTCCTGTGTGGAAAGACTCCACCAGATTGCAATGGGAAAAAAATAATCTTTATAAAATACTTAGCATTGTACCATCTGCCTCATTATCGGAAAGTTGTAAATATTTCTCTTACGTTTGCTGCTATCAAAAAGCTGATTTATTTTTTAAATGTTTTTTTTTTCTCCTCCCTCTATGTACGGTGTATATAGTAGTCTGTGAACATGGGTAAGCCTTCATGTAAAACTCTGGAAGAACATTGTATTGAATGCACCTTTAAAGAATTGACAACCAATCTTCCTTACTGTTTTTATTTTCACTTTGCACACATTTCTGTGAAAGTCACAGCCATCTAAAAATTATTCGCTGAAGTTTTAAGTAATCGAATTGTTCAAATAATCCGAGGCAAAATAAATTGTGGGGAAAGAATTTCTCTGATAATGTCAGGCGAACACAGCACTTAATTGGTGGAATTCTGTGACGTTTTCTGTCAACTAGCGGAGTGTGTGCTAACGGTTCTCGAGAGCATCCGTTTGACTCTTTGACCTAAAATACAACGGGGTCTCGATTGAAGTGTGCTCCTTTCTCAGGAGCAACAGCAGCAGATCTGAACTTTCAACCTTAGTCAATAGCCTACCACACTCACACGCGTGTGTACCAGTGGAGAAACGACTCTGCACAACTTAAGCTGTGTACCTGAAACACTTTACTTTAGCCTACAGTTCATTTGTCAGCTCTGATTTACCTCGAAGAGGTCGTTGCATAGCACCATAATTAGGTTCTGATTGGATTTCGCTCCGTCTGGCAAATAGATTGCTTAAATGACCACAATTTTTAAAAATCCGAACGGATTTTGGGAAAGGGAAAAAAATGCATTTTCTTTTCTCTTAGGATACACCTTTATATTCCCTTCCTTTCTGTGCCATCTGGTGGACGAACTGTGAGCTCGCCGAAATGACCACCAACGGCTTAGAGCAGAGCCGAGTGTTCATCAACCAGTGCGGCTCGAGATTCCCCCGCTATGCGTTCCTGTGTGAGGCGAAGTGCCTTTAATCTGACTCAAATTCTTCTTCTGCTGTGCCTGGTATAACTGAACAGTCTTTCCCCTTTAATGCATAGCTAGATTGAGTTATTGTGGTCGATTCAATCTAAAACTCATCTTTTCAGACAGAATCGCCCATAATAACTCGATCTAGAGAGCACAGAGACGGCTTGTTCTGCATTTCTTACGTAGACGTATATTTTTATTTAATCAGGTAACCGTTTAAAAGCACATCCCAAAGGTTACTGAGCGAATGTAATATGAAGGCTAACCCATGCACGTGCATTACTTCAGCGGGATGCTAATTTAATAATTTGGCCCCAGGAGATGACAGCGGAAGACGCTGTGATACCGAAACCCCTGCCGTACTTAAAATGGTAAATAATCTTTACTGAATAACCCCAGATGAAACCACTCTGTCCCATGTATACACGTGTCACCGGCGGCTCCGTCAGAGGTCGGGTATCGCGCATCATGTGATTCCAAGACACTAAATCACTACGCTGGCAGTTATGGTTGTTCTCTGACCATTAGTAAGTTTTTACTATCCGTTTTATTCATTCTTTCCAAACAGAGATGCAAACTCTGATTAAATTCACCGTTTTTAGATAAAAATAGGTTACCTATGAGATTCACGTAGATCCGGGGAGAAAGTTTTCTTGGGGGGTCACCACGCAATGTTCTCGTCTTTTTTTACCCTTTACCCGTTTGCATCGCTGCCAACAGATTTTCTGCAGAGTGATCCCCAGCTCTTGATTTATATTTAAAGTATTTATGTATTGCGTCAATGGTGGAGTTTACATGTGTTTTTAAACTAAGCCGAGTCCAAAACGAAGTTAACTTAGGGATCTACATGCTGTAAATTTAAAGCACTGGGGACTGGCGGCGATTTACTCAACGCCATGCAAATGAAGGGCAAAGGGGTGAGTTAATATGCAAATTAGCTACGCGGTTTTCGTGTGAGTATGTTGCTCTCATAAGTTTTCAGACCTGTGCTGTGGAATCGCCAAGTTTTCCCCCCCATTGACGTCCACCGGTGAGCCAATTCCTGGGACATTTTCTGGATAACCCTTAAATGATTTTTAACACGGGCACAGGTTGTTTTATGGACCCAAACGCAGACACAGAGACGCGGAAACCAAGGGGTGAGGAAAATGTAGGATTTTACTTTTACGAACATAAAAGTGGTGTAACAAAAAACACTGATCAAACCGATAAATATGACTGCGAACAAACACTGTTATTAAGACAAAACTAAGCTAGACTAGAAACAACAAACGACTGAGACAAGCGCTAGAATATATTTTTCGGAAACGAGAACTAATGCAAGAAAGACTAGGCTAAGCACAAGACGATCCGGCAAAGAGTGACAAACCTAGACTGATATTTATATACGGGAGTGCTGGGCAGACTGGTTAGAGAAACAGTGGCTGACACCTGTGACCGATGAAGGGAAGAATTATTGCGGGTGACCTCTAGGGGATGAAAACGAAAACTACAACAACAAAAGTGAGACCGTGACATTATTGGTGAAACGATTAATCTAAATTAAATTTGAGACTAAAGGGCACGCGACAGAAGTTAGAGAAAGTAATAAAAATGCATAATTTACGAACGGTGAACAAATAATATCCAAGTGTCTGCAAATACCCCTGAGCGCAGGAACGATAATCAGAACATTTAACCAGGAGCAGGCGGATTTTAGAGATATGGGCGAGACGCCTTCCAAGAACGATCGTGGTTTGTCCGCTTTGCTGTTTACAATAGATGCACAATTGGACTGCTAACTATGATTGCGCCCATCACCACCACCCTTCTCTCGTCTTGAAACACAAAAAAACCCCTAACTGTTCTCGTATACTTTATAGCTTCGTTCTTATAGGATACTCTCTTACAATAATCATGTACACGTGATATGCGAGTTTCCACGTGGAAAAGGAGGAAGTGGTAAACTACAGGCTAATGTGGCCGTACGCACAAATGTTTAAACAATTCCTTGAAACAGTTCCTTCATTGTGCGGCATTGCCAAACGTGTTTCACCGTGGATCGCCTGGAAAGTCTGGTTTCGGTATCACTCACTTAGTTTGGTGTTTTAAATAGCGAGAAGGAGATGGATTTAGAAGTTAATACCAAGGAATTGAGGGAGATTTTTGATTAAGATTGCCGTTGCTTATACTTACCGAGAGTCGACATTCTGTGGCATGTTGTAAAATATTTATTTTCTACAGCGTTAAACATGACGAGAGAAATCAATTTCAGATTTTCTACTAAGTGCTCACTAGATGGCAGAGTGGTATTTTACTTGTTAACAGGATAAACTTTATAAATTAACGTTTTATCTTGTTTCAGAAACGTAACTGTTGTGCGATCATGTATAAATTCGATTGTCTAAATGTAGATGTATGTTACATAAATGTATTTCATGCATTTTAACTACGGATTTATAGCGAAGTTTATTAAACGACCAGGCCATTGTTATGGACATTTTTTTAAAATCGTGATTTCATTAAATTGTGTTTTAAACTATACATTGTATATATAGCAGAGTTCAATATGTTCTGTCAGCTAGAGACAGAACTGAAATAAAAGAATATGGCACCATTCAAAAGCAAAAAAGTGGTGAAATCTGTTCAGCCGACACGATGATTGCTTTAATAATGCTTTCTGCGGAAAAGTTATACATTTGATGGAGAAGTTTTTTTTTTTCTGTTCTATTAACTTTACGCGAAACGGCAATTGGCTACATCTAAGTTGTTTCAACAAGGTGGAACTTCGTCCAGATTTTATATCCTATTGTCTGCTGCCACGGAAGCGGTCTGATAAATTTGTTATATAGGTTTTTTCCTCTGGATATTATAGCGACACATTTAATGTCATGTATTAAACACCACCTGATAAATTGTATGCTATAATTAAAAGCATGGCAAATAACTAGCGTGGGTTTTAAAATCCTATTCATACGGAAGGTTGATAAACTAATGGCAAATAATTAAAACGGTTATTTGAATCGACTGACAGTCCTAAGGCTAAATTTCTGTTCAGTGTCCATAATGAAGCGCGCCGCGCAGAGGTTGGCGCCACTGCGCACGTTCTGGAGACAGGAAGGAGGTTCTGCGAGCGAGGGGAGCAGTTGGTCGCTTCTCTGAGGCGCTTGCTGTGTGTCTTGCGTGTCAAGAGTCGCCCTGCTTACACTTCGCTTCGTGTCTTGAATTTGAATTTTCTCACCGGTCATTTGGAATCTTGTCTTTGGATTAAATTCAAGCTGATAGGTAAGATCGTGTAAAACTTTTTGATTTCGAAATGTTTTTCCCCCCCTGTATGCTAACTAAATGGCAATGCTGTGAGTACAGTTTACCTTGGTGTGCACTGAAATGTTTTTTCTTTCTGAGAAATAGTTGCCTTCAGTCGTGGTATTTATTTATTTATTTAAATTTATATATATATATATATATAAAAGTACATTATTTTGTCACAGTTTGCGGGTTTTATTCCAAAACGTATAGCTAGCTTTAGCAGTTTAACTAGCGATATTTTCTTCAGCATTTCAGGATAAGATTAAAGTGTTAATGCATGTAAATATATCGTTCTAACTCTAAAAAAAAAAAAAAAAAAGTGCTTTGGGAATGTCTGTATTGTTGGATCCGGTAAATTCAGTATCTGAGATTCTTTGATTGGAAATCTTAGTATGCAAGACATTTTACTTGTATAATATTCAGTAATGTTTACCTTAGTTCCAACCTCTGCCGTTGTATAGAAAAACAAATGTTAAATACGCCATAAAGCTGTGAATTAATTAAGCGTTTCACCCTGTTCCATTACCTTAGGGCTACATTGTGAAATGTAGCGGACGAGAGCAGTCGGTCAGGAAACGCGACAGGATTGTTGTAGAATGAGTCGTTTTAATGAGAAGCATATGGTCGTTTGGAGTACAGGCTCTCACTGTTTGTACCGAACATACAGGAAGAATATCCACACAAGTCCAGTCGAGAGTGCAGGACAAGCGTGTGATTGCCTGTCACGAAATCAGAGCTGTTAGTGGTTTTGCGTTTTCCTCTTGTTAGTACGTTTCCGTATATTCTAAATGAACAACTTTTTATTATTAACTCCTCTTTAAGTTCACACTTTTAATTCTACTCTTCTTGTTTCTTACTTTGTAATTAACGATGGAAATGTAAGAACTTCTGTCACAAACCCAGTCTTCCCAGGATTTTTGGGCAAGAACGATGTACTCCGATAACCCCGTCACGCATCCCAACGGACTTTTGTGCATCGTTGTAAATTCCAAATTTTTCTCTTCTGAGTAGGGTTTTGTATTGTAGTTTTTTTTTAAAATAACAAAGTTGCTTCTTAAGTCAGGACAGAGGCGTGCTATACAGCACCTGCATATTTCCCCACTTTTATAGAAGGTGAAACGGTTATATTTCCAGCCGCATATTTTCTTTTGGTCTGCGCCTGGACAAGCAAAAGTGACTATGTTAAGTATAAACATATCGCAGCGTAAAATGCAATGCGTTTGTACTTAACATTGTAATTTGACAAATATGTAAATTAAATATCATGGTACACAGCTTAGAAAATGTATTATCTTAGATTCCTTATCTTGATATGTGGAGGTTGAGTTAAGCACTTACCAGACTATGGCTGCTGTTTAGTGGTGAACTCATTTGACCTGCTATACATAATTCCCGTTGAGATTCATGAGATTGTTTTCAGAATTTATACTCGGATGGTATGCATGTTTAAGTGGTGATGTCCTGCCTGACACCAGTGTTAAAGCTATGAGGCATCTACCTCCAAACGCTATTGTAGAATGTGTTTGGCTCACGTATAACCGTTAATTTGCGTGAAATCTCAGGGTTAAATTACCACACTGTGGGTTTGAACACCTAATGATTCATCTAAAAGGGTCTCTTCCTGTCTGCATCATTATTCCCCACACAGTGGAAAATATTAGTGTTCCCACCATTTCTGTCTGCACTTAATCTGCACTTAAACAGCCCTATTGCAGGGCTCCCACCAGGCGTGCACGTTCGTGCTTCAGTCATGATAAACACCGCACAGAACCATATCGTATGCCTAACATAGGTGTGTGTATAAAATAGGTTTTAAAAAGACCAGGAAGGGTTCCTTGTTGCCCGGCATGCAAACAGAAAAGTACGTCAATACTACGCCACAATGCAAATGCACTCGCACCGAACGTGCATACGTACACGCTGAGTTATTGGGTTTGTCAGCCACGGTTAGATCTTTCATTTGTTACTGTGGTGGTGTTCTGACTCGTTTCATGGTCAAATCAGCCCTTCTTTAATTTCTCCTCAGGTTGTTATTTTTGAATCTATTGCACAAATAATCGTTTACCATCTGTGGTGCGTGGGCGTCAGTCCGCGATTCTCAGCCTGTCGAACCTTGTGTATCTTCCCCAGCCACGTAGCGGGTCACTAGAAGTCCGGTGTCAGACCGACTGTGGGGCTGGTGTCTGATTCTTTTCTCGGTGGCTTGAGGGGTGCCATGGTCCAGGCCGGCCTGGTGAAGTCGGTGCCAGTTCTGGGTTCTGATGGCTGACCACCTTCCCTTGGGCCTGCTGGAGGCGTGTGTTGTCATCGGAGCCTCCAGTGAAAGGCTAAAAGAAGCTTGTGAGGTAAAATAAGAACCACGTGTGCCAATTTGACATTTTCTTTAAATGTATCGCCTGCTCCTACTGAAACGCATACTTCTTCACTTGCGGTGATACAGCAGCAGCAGCAGCAGCAGCAGCAGCAGGAGGAGTTCCCCCTGCTGGACGCCGAGGTCCTGCAGGTGCATGCCCCGCCATTCGTGTCCCGGGAGTCCTCCGGAGGGTCCCCGGGGCGGGGCAGTTTGTGCCGAATGCAGCGCCGGCGCTCCTTCATCAAAAAGAAGAAAGAGAGACCTCCACCAGCTGCGGAGAGCCCCACCCAGGGCCCTGGAGCTCCCTCTGAGGAAGTCGGCGTTCCTGTGGACATCGACCTCGTCGCTCTGCCACAACTCTGTTTCCCCGGTAACGTTGAAGCTAGATTTATCCTCTTCGATGCACCAAAAGATGGTGTGTAGATACAAGATATTTACGCTATGTTTGAAAGAAGCCGGCTTTGCCTAACCCTTGCGTGCAGAGTTTCCAGGGTTTTTTTTGTTTTTTTTGTTGTTGTTGTGGATTTTTGTGGATAAACGGCAGCCTCAACAGTTTCAGGACAGCAATTTTTTTATCCAGCATTTTAAAGCGTGAAAGAGTGTTTGCAGATGTTAGGGGTGGAGGATACACCCCCAATTAGCTATGAGTGACGGTTCAAACAGCCAGTGCAAAACTTCAGTATCTGGTCATTGTCGCAGGTTTTATTTAGGAACCAAGATTTGACATTCATCTAGGTGATTTTCTGTGCAGTACCAGTCCAAGGGAGATGCTCTCATTTAACTGAAGGAACAACTTAAATTAATATGACCGCATTTCCTTATCCAGGCGGGCTTCAGATCACTAGCGACTTGGGGAAAGAAAGTTTCCATTTCCTTGTCTTTACTGATGTCATTGGCAACAGAACATATGGAGTGGTTGTCCAGTACTACAGACCTGTTCAGGTAGGACCGTGGATTTTCACAAAATAAACCTCCAAATGCTGGTACCTATCAAACTGGTCGCAAACACCCCTTTGACCTATCTGGACTCTGTCGGATAGATAAATGTGTAAATGGTAGCCTTTTGGAATGTTTTTCTTGGGTTGTTTTCAGTCGATAGCACAGCAGTAATGTTTGCTTGTGTTGCAGCTCTCCCGAGATGGAGAGCGGACACAGAATGGTTTTCTCTGGATGTCTTCCAAGGCCCCTCGACTCTACGCGGCCTACGCCATCTGTCTCATATCCAAATACCCCTACTACAACGCCTTGAAGGACTGCCTGTCCTGGTAGGGTTCGTTAGCCCTTACCTTTCATTTTCTGTGTTTCCCCACCACTTTGTTTGGGCTGCGTTCCACCCATTGTGCCCCTCTGCAGTTTCATGTCCCAGGTGAAGATATCTCGGACGGCGGACCTAAAGGAACAGGTGAAGGAGTTTGCTGCGAAGTTGGCGCTGGTGCCCATCCCGCCTCCAGGGCATCTGCACGTGGTGGGTGAGCTGTCATGCCCCCGGGATGGCCCCTTGGCTCTCATTTACAGGACGGTACACATGAGGGGTTAATGTTGTGTAACGGGTGAATGTACGGGACGGTACAC
>JAOVYW010000040.1:2657151-2693395 GCA_025775045.1 Hiodon tergisus
TCACTAACTTTGTTAATTTATAGAGGAAGTGACATCCCCTTGCATAATAACTTCATACAGCTCATTGGTTGACTGGTAGAGGCAGTATGTTAATAAATCCTCATTTTTAAAATCATCAACCCTCTCTAAGTCACCTCTCTGACTGGTTTCCAGAACAGCAAAAGGAATTGAGAGAAATTGGCCATTTCAACTGTGGTTGATGTCTTCCTGAGGTCAATGACCAGAGGAATTTGAAAAGTTTATTGAAAAGCCAGCTGCATTCATTTACACTTGAGGCAACGAGTAGTACTGATATAATTTACCAGCAATGCATCTTTCCGTCGTGTCAATATAATAACAAAATAACCTTTGCAGAGTAACTACACAAGTTGTTTCCATTAAAAGGCATAATTAAATAAAATGCAGTTGATCACGTCACATCCCAAACATTATTATATTATTCTATGTATTTCACTATTTTCAGTTGTTTGATATTGCAGTCTACTAACCATACTTATGTCCATGTTATGCGACTCAGCACACTATATTAAAAGACTGTTTCCCTGTTCTGACACACTTGCAAGCTTATGCTGTCTCTCATTTAAACATAGCATTATTCTGCATCCCAAGCTGTATTGTTCTTCTCCAGAGATAAGTAAAGATGATGGATTTTATGATGTATGCATAGCCGCATACTGATGGCACATTGACAGGACTGTGGCTGCTTAAAATGACACAACTAATCTGAATACTGTTAGTCTAATCTAGTTTTGTTTTTGCACAGTATCCCACATTCTTTGACACCAGTATTTTATATCTACAACCTTTCTCCACCTTGATTGTCACCATCAAGTACATATGGCATGTTGAATCCCATTATGATTCAAGGCCGTGCCTCTTTGTGTCTTTCAACAGTTGGCAGGATATGCAGGCACGGGCATGTTGACCCACTGTCCTGATGATGTACTGTGTTATGACAGCAACAGCACTGCAGTGTGGTCTTTCACTCTTGTGGTTATGTGAGTTTGGTAAGGCACTCACTAAACTGTATTACTGGTAGTACCACAACTTCACACAATCTTTACAGAGAGAAACCGAGAAACATCTGGAGCTGATTTCATTGGGTTCCATGACTTAGTCCCACCATCAATACATATCCTTGTGGTTTTCTCTGTGGATTGTATGAGCAGTAAGAAAGGAAAAGAGGAGGGGAAAAGGTAAAGTTGAAGGGGGGAGGAGGGAGGTGTTATTTAAGCCGCAGACAGATTGTCTCCTCATCTGCCTTCCTCTCTCCGGCCACAAAACACCAAGGCACCATTCCTCAGCAGTCAGGTAAGACACATTACAGACTTACAGGCCATGGCCTTCTCTCCTTCAGTGTCTTCCTATGGGGTTTCACTTTAGTGGGAACATCATTCATGCTGTTTGGATTTCTTCAATTACTATTCAATTAAACTACTATCTGTTTATACTATTGACACGGTGGCCATCATGACCTAAGAGAAAAATATATATAAGTTCAGCAAATAATATAACAAGGGCATACCAAGTATTTATCAACCAATTGGATAAGGTCTACTCTACCAGCATGCATTGTATTTTTCAGCAAAAGTAAAGAAATTTAAGTTGGACTGTAAATGAAAATGTCAGTGTCAAGTTCTAAATGTTTTTTCAGACTTTTAAAAGACATCATCCTAAAATAAAGAATAAAAACATTCATAATCATGTAGTATTTTGGCAAAGATCAGGAAGAAATCCCTGATTTAGTATTCTGATTTTATTGTTAACAGGACAGTCATAGTGGTTTCTGTCTTTCCTGTGTAATTGTGAGAGAGATTAGCATGCTTAAAAACTTATTCAAATATGTTGTAAAATGCTTTGCATTGGGTCAAAATACAGGGTAAAATTGCATTTTTTTAAGGTGACATTTCATTTGTGATAAACAGGATGCTTGATCATTCCTGTCCATTTTTAATTGTTGTCCTACTATTCAGTGTGTAATTGTTTGTCTTTGCTTGTACTGTTTATTTTATTTTCTGGGTATTATTTGGTTTCCTGATGTAACCATAAAGTTGCAGTCTTTCATATGTATGATCTTTTTCTTTCATAATACTATCACTATGTTCTTTGCTAAGTAAGATTTACTGCTACATTTACAGCTAAGTACACTGGGCTGTGTTTTAATGTAAGTTTTACAGTTCAGTTTCATGGAACTGTTGTTTTTGCCTAAAAACAAATGAAAGGTAAATTGCCTTAATTGATCATTTAAATCTCTAGTCAATTTGTCCTGCTTGTGCTATAGATCAGTGATTTTGATAAATTCTTAGTAATATATATTCATTGTGATCCTTTTTTGTGGTCCATGATGGTCACTCTGCGGCCATTGGCTAACTCTGTCACTACAAGGCTACCTGCTCTCTCCTTCCCTAGCATGTCCAGCACAGAGCCCACTTCCAACCTGGAGAGTGCCATGCAGCTGATGATTCAGACCTTCCACAAATACTCTGGGAATGAGGGCGACAAGTACACCCTGAGCAGGGGGGAGCTTAAGGAGCTGCTCACACAGGAGCTGGGCAACTACTTGGGGGTGAGGAGCAAACTGTCAGAAACACACTGGAACAGAAAGTTACATACACAGACACTCAGAGATGGGTGAGGAACAGACTGTCAAACTCAGATATGTGTGAGGAACAGACACTAACAAACATGAAGGAACAGACAGTTATGTTCGCAGACTCACAGAGATGGGTGAGGTACATACTGTCACTCATAGACACACGATTCATGAAGAACATACTGTCTCATATACAGTGGAACAGACAGTCACACTTTGACACACAGAGATGTATGAGGAACAGACTGTCACAAATACAAAGGAACAGATGGTTACATACACAGAAACACAGAGATGTGTGAGGAACAGACTGTCACAAACATGGAAAAACAGACAGTTACATACACGGCAACACAGAGACGTGTGAGGAACAGACTGTTACACATAGCGATAGGTGAGAAACGGACTGTCACACACAGACGCACAGAGATGTGTGAGAAACAGACTGTCACATGCACAGACACGCAAAGATAGGTGATGAACAGACTGTTACATATAGACACGTTGAGATGGATGTGGAACAGATTGTCATAAACACGCATACAGACAGACGCAAACAAAAAAGCTGCGTAGGCTTTCGCATCATGATTCACTGATTAACCAACGAGGCTGGTCCGAAATCAGTCAAAATCTATAGATTTTAGAAATCAATGATTCATGCTCTCAATTCTTATGCTGTCTCAAAGCTTTTTGGTTTCACCTGATTTTTTCAGACTTCACAGCTCTTAGAGGATTTTAGTAATAACTGCTGCTGTTCATCAGCTGCTCTAAACCTGCCATCTGTCTGCCTATGTGACTCCAGAATGCCCAGGACAAGGACGCCGTGGACAAAGTGATGAAGGACCTGGACGCAAACAACGATGGGGAAGTAGACTTCACTGAGTTCATCATCCTGGTTGGGGCCCTCACCGTGGCCTGCAATGACTTCTTCCAGGACAAGCCCAACCCGGAGAAGAAGGAGTGAAACACATAAACAACTCAATGGAGGAAGAGAAGGAGGAAACGTTTCCACACAAACTCACCTCATCCATTACTCACTCATCCACTCACAACACCAGGGCCAGAATTGCTGCACCTGAATGCAGTCATATATCCAGGCCCATTACACCGAAATGACCTGGATCTTAACCGCAACATAAGGGGGAACAATCAGAACACATTGCAGACGATGTAATAAAATATTAAAATTCTGACAATTTATTCAGTGTATAACATGTAGAGTATTCTATCTGTTTCATGTCATAAATTTTATAACCTTGTACTTAATTAACCAAATGTTCCTCCTCGTTTAAATAAAACATGATTGACCAAAAATTATCCTTAGCTTTTTTCTGCATTGTGGGACTCGTGAGAATTGATTATCAGTGTGCAAATGGAGACTTTAAGCATATACCACAGAGCCACATACAAAAATACATTATAGATTATCCACAGACACGTGTAGTGTATGGATCAGTAATCACACATCAGTTATCATTTACTCATAAAGTGTGGATTGGTCATTTTGGAAAGGTGGTTTCTGTGTGTTGAGGATTGTAGCAGGGTCTCTCTGTTGCCATCTGGGAAAATGTTAGTGGCCAGTTGGTTCTCCCTGTCAGTACCCCAGGTGCTGAGGTAGGAACTTTTAGTGCACTGGCGGTTTGCCCTGCTATGCCAAGCAATAGCTGATAAACCAAAAAATAAACTAAGCTGTGAGTGCTACATGAACCCAAGCAGGTTTTTCTACAGCTTTTGTAGGAGCCAACAGTAGGTTATTCTGTGTGCAGACCGTTGTTCTTCACCATTACCCAACCAGGAGCCAATGCAAAAATCAATGCAAGGGCCACATCCACAACAAATTAAATATAGTTAATATAGCGCCTTTCAGGATCTCAAAGGGAAACTTACTTTAATCCAGCACCAATTAACAAATGCGAATGATATAAATTCTTTATATTGTAGAATTACATAATTACTTGTATTCAAATAACAAGTCAATATATACAGTAAAATAATGTTAAGCAATAAAAATAAACATTATGGAAATGGCTAATATCGAAGTAAGCTTATCCAAAAACCTAGAATAGTGAAAGCGTTCTGGTTGATCCTTAACTTTGTCTATGTTATATTTGTAGCCAGTAAAGGCAATCCTAGAAAGACTTTTCATATCTGTGTCTATCAATTTGTTCCTCTATTTTCTTCTCATAATATTAATTGTTGAAACCCTTGATTCGCATGTGTATGTGCTTACAGAAAAATATTTTTCAATGTGTTATTTTCACTAACTGTGCAATGTTTTCAAGTTTAATTCACCACAGTCCATCTCGGGTATTTCAATTTCTGATTTTCTTTTCAAAGATTCCTCCAATATGGTTCCATGTTTATATTAGTTTGAACCAATGGACTTGCACAAGGACCCCCCACAAATTCAGCGCAGGTCTCGACTGTGTAGAAACACCCCCCACTCAGCAGAGGGACATACCAAACCACTAGAGCCTAGGTCCAAGAGCTTAGGTCCCTAAAAATGATGTTAGACTTTTTGATCAATGAATGTTTTTGTTTGTTTATTTGTAAGTAGTTAATGTATTTTATACATTTATACAACAGGAACACGCAGGCTTATCTGGTGGGAGGATAAAGAAGGCAACACAAATTGATAGAGGATGACCATGAAAGAGTTCTTATCTCACTCTAATATGCCTGATACAGCAAGGAAAATCTAACAAAGTGTGTAAATGCTAAGATTGTTGGCATCTCTAATAATGTTTTTTGACCTAAGAAACCTTATGTTCCAACACACCCCCATGTGGCCCAGGAGCTTACTGACTCCAGAGTCACATCACAGTCTGCACTTTTAATCAGATTGATCTGATACTCATCACAGTTTGCAGTTTCAATCTGATAGATCTGATACTCAACGCAGTTTCAATCTGATACTAGGCTTAATGAACATGAATACGTCTGGGGCATGGGGCCCCAAACAGCCAGCACTCTTCGTTTGCAAGTACAGCCATGAATTTTAGATAGCTAAAAAGCCAATAAAATATACTACTGATTTTTATATGTATATTATAGACTAGCTATAATCAAACTATATAATCCTTTATATAATTTCCTTTCATATCGACTAGCAATATATCTTCGGGAACGAGAAGTCATCATGGTCAAAAAAAGATACAATCAGTCAGAATTGTAATAAAACATGACATGACTTCTTATGCTAAGTTGATATCGGGTTCCTTGTCCAAGAACACTAACAACGACACACCAATATTCAATTATTATTAGTATTTGCAAGACACTACACAACATTTTTTAATCTTTACTACATTCATTATAACATAGTATAACATGTTCACTATGTGAGTATTATCCCAGCTCCATGACACACAGAGATGGTGCTGTAGTGTGACTGCACTCCTCCAACTCAGAATTTAACACATTGGAAGAGAGTATCATCCCCTTCTCAAACCCATTTGAAGCCAGTCATGTACGTGGAAATTATACTTATATGAAAGCTTTAGAATTATTTTTATACACATGCTAATAGTTTTTTTATATGTAATTATTATTTTATAATATTTTTAAATACAAAATACAATTCAGCTCCTTGGTTTCTAAACTGAATATCTTCCATATTGATAAATATGTTTTTCAGTGTATTCACAAATTTGACATAATTCAAATACATTTATTATCACTCAGCATTTTAACTGAAAATTGAAAAGTTCATCTGGAACATTAGTTGAGACATACGTTTACTTGAATATTTGACTGATTTGGAACTTTGAATCTGCATCATTGGACCCAGTCTGCACTCAGCTCCTGACACCCTGACAGAGCCATTTAAATGTGTATTTTATATAAAAAACAATACGTAGGATATAATATATAAAATAAAACTATTAACACATCTGTTTAACACAAATCTGTAACAAAAAAGCATTATTAATACGTCTATTGTACCAGAGTAAAGCAATTAGTAATTAACAATCATTATTATTAACATTATTAAATATGTATTACATTAATTCTTGAATAAATTAAATTATTTAAAAAAACACCCATATATATCACAGTGTTAAGGATAAATATTCAAAACATTCTTTAATTGTTAATTTCAGTACATAATTAAACCATCCATTGAGGTTTTTTTTCCCTTAAACTATCCAACTATTGCATTGGCTACACACATGAATTGCATAACCATTGCACCATACCATTATAATTCTAATCATACATATCCACGCAACCAAGTTAGTTCCGGATCCTGGTCCAGGTCCAGATATACCTAGGAGGTACTTAGTAATTGGTTACCCTAGAAACCTTAATATATGAATGTAATTTTCATGACAGAGGCATTTTGCATAAAAGCAAAACTTTACTGAATTGTATTAAGTGAGTCTAATAATTTCCAGGGGTTAAGAATCTAATTATTACATTTTGTAATTTAATGATGTATTTATTGTCCCCAATCAGATAAGAGATTTGTATTAAAGTATTGTAAATACAGTAAGCAAATTAAGGTATGTATACGACAATTCCCGGCTCAATCCAACCTATCCCAGGCTTTAACTTCAATGTTTAGATAAACACAGGCAAATAGGATCAAACAGACCTAAAAAAACACCAAGGGAGGCAGTGGCCCAAATCCAGCAGTCCTGAAGTGTCGTCTGGTTTCTGTTCCCTTCAAACCTTTAATAACTTAAAAGGATCAATTACTGAACCTGATAAGTTCAAATGGCCATGTGTTGAAGCAGCTGGGACCGTAATCTGACTCTGGAACAAGGGTTAGCCACACACGCTGACGTGCCCAGAAGAGACTTGCTTTTGGTCATCATCCTTGCTCTTCATGCCATCAACCACCCTCCCTGTTCCTGTGCCCTGTGCATACCCCTCAGTCTCTACAATGTGCACCGGTTCTGGCACATGAAGAGTGGAGGAACAGTAATATGTGAATATAAACCCAGGGGGACATGGCATGAATGGTCAGGTAGCTGTAGGACATTGAGCACATGTATGCTGGTCATAATGAACAAGGTCACCAGCACATCGGTGAATATCGGGCACTTCCCTGTGTCAGTAACACATGTAGTTAAGTGGTGGGCACGATCTTGGGGACAAGTGGAATGACTAGGAGGAGGAAGACAGTGAGATGCAGAAGATTAGACTGATAGTGGAGAAGAGCAGCATGCAACAAATAATGTCGGCCTGGATCAAACAGCATGTAGGGAACTTCAGATGTGTGCTGTCATCAAGCAGGTTTGTACAACAGTTGTGCATGCTGGTCTTGGGTTCCACAGTTTATTCAACAAAAATGGCAAAAGGGCAATGTTAAGCAATGTTAGTGGGTTCAACAATCAGTTCAGCCCCAAGGATTAAACAACCATGTACAACCATGAGTATAACAACTCATGTAGGGTGTCACTGCAGTCTAACAAGCAGGTTCGCAGAAATGTAGGCTGGCTTGGTGATCAGGCTGATGCTGTGCTGAGGCTAAAGAATCAGTCGTTTGTGTAGCGTACAACAGCACATGATCTTCTTAACTTTTCACCTAGGAAGGGTAACAAGGTTGTGAACATCTGCTCCCATTCATCATGCTAATAACATGAAAAGCTATAACAATTATATCAACTGATGTAACCCATGGGGGGATACTTTTATAAATGCATAAAAGCTATGTGAGGAGATCAGAAGTGGCATCCCAAAATGGTGTCTTACAGAGGGAAAAAATTCCCAACAAGACAGAAAGCCTCTATGGTTAGCTTCCGGAAGCTAAATCTACTAAAAGATGCCAGTCAGTCATTAATTAAGAATAGCTAGACAGCATCAGTCCTTCATTAAACAGTCATGTCCTCCAGAGTGGTTATGGCACTTCCCCTATGACATATAGTTTGCAGGTTTGAATCCAGATCATGTAATTTGCCTGTTATGAATGTGAGTGCAAAGCTAACCAGTCACTTTTGTCGGCTTCCCGAGGACACCTGCAGGCTGGAAATACCAATTCACAAGTTTGACCCCAAGTGAAGCTACTAGGACTTTCCCAGGGTACAGCTATAGTGTGTTTAATAACCAGGTCAAAGAAAGTAGAGGAGACTCCCAGATAAGGCAGACAGGTGAGGTCAGAATGGTGGAGTGATGCAGGTAGGATAACACACGCAAAAGGGCAGGCAGTCAGAGATGGTGTCAGTTCAGTTTCAGACCTGCTTTACATTAAATTCTTCTAAAACCTGTCATTGCACCTGAGCATCAACTGAGCATTGTCATTTTTCAGCTGCAGCTGCTTCAGGGTGATGCATAAAGTGCAGCTGGGGCCTTTATTAAACCAGACCACAAACAAAGAGTAATTGATTGATCAGTTTACTTCTGGATTATGTTATCAACATTAACCTAACCTTAACCCTCAACTAAATGCTGAGCTTAAGTGTAACGCAGTTTACTTACAGCCTTTGTATTAAACCCTACCCTAACCATAAACCCAAACCATAACATTAACCTAAGTTGTCATATTAAACCCTGACCATGACCTCAATATTAACTGAAATAAATCTTTATGGATGTAAACCATTTACATGTAAACTTTTTACATATTTACATATCTCCTACTGCGCATATGTAGTCACATGTATCACTCAAGAACGTAATAACGTGTTTATTTTCAGTAAACTGTATATGTTGGAAAAACAGTGTGGGTTGCCTAGACAGCATACTTGTTGTAGAGTAAGAAACCAGGCAGCAGGTTTGTTTAGAGTGCAGTCTGACTTTCATCATACCGCCAAACTCAGCCAGGGCCCACATCAACTAGTAGTTTTGAAGACCAACATTTAGTTAGCAATCAAACTCAAAGGAAAACAGGGAATCATAATGGTACAACTAAGCATTGATGCCACCCACATGCATTCATATTTCTTATATGCATATGCCAGATAAAGTGAGAGTAATGAAACTAAAAAGAGAAAGCTTCCAAAGCAATCACAGTGAGCTGCTATCCTGCTCTCCCATCCTCGGCTTATATCCCAATTTGTCCTGGGACCGTGCATGGTCTGCCCAGAGCTTGTCCAGGACTTGTACAGGATATGTCACCACTCCTGAAACATTGATTCTCTCTTTCTCAACCCAATCATCCCACACCCACTGCTTGTCAGCACAAACATGCTGTGAGTTTGTATGCTGTAAGGCACAAGTTTCATCTGTGTGAGTTTATGTGTAGCTCTCCTGGTCTGGTGTAGTACTGCAATGACCTGTGTTTGGCACTAGGTAGCGTGAGTACACAACATGTCGCATCATCACTGTTAGGTGAAACGATGCACAAACAATGATTGACAAGAATGAAAAGCAAGAAAAGGAAAAAGAGGAGGCTAGTAGAACTGTGTAGCCCAGACATTTGCGCTCAAAATCTGCTGTCCAATGCTGTGATGGAGGTATGCGTCTATACCTCTAAGTCAGAAAAATGTACACTCCACTTGAGGATCATTTTTATAATAGCAAATCAAAGGTACCCGCGTTAATTGAATCATGGGGAACTGAAAATGTCTCGGACAGCAAGCTAGCATTAACAATTTGTAAAAAGTAGAAAAATGTCCTAGTTCCAGAGGATTAAACAACCTTTTCCAAATGGGTCCAGTCTGAGACCAGCAACCAGAATGCCATAAGTTATCTCACGAATAATTAAATTATGTCCTTCCATAATTGGGTTGCAAAGACATTTGTTCTTTACAAAAAAACGATAATAAATTTGATGAATACCAAGACGCTTGTGTTACTTAAGTTTAACATTTCCCAGGTAAAATGACACAGCGTTTAATTTGCCAATGCACATGGATCTTAAAGAAACATTTCAGCAACTCATATAAAACCTCTGCTATTGTAATTTCCTTATGTTTAAGTTTCTCTATGAGAAAAAATGACCTGTAACTTTCAGAGCTGCATTTTCATCACTGGACACAGTTTCAGACTAGCAGACTGATAGTTGATTATTAGATGACTTACTTACATTCAAGGGTAAAATAACTCAATAAAATTGGATATTGTTGCATATTGTTTCATTTGTCACATATTTCTAAATCAGTACAATTGGTTTATTATTTATTTCAGTGTAAACAAATGTTGCCAAGTACTGTCTGCCATTTATAAAACCATTGCTGTCCCAATACTTAATTAAATACTTGCAAAATAATATTGTGCAACCCTGCTCCTTGGTAATTTGGTAGTCCATGAGTCTGACTCTCAAAGGGCCTCTGGAACAAACTAGTGAAAGCTGCTTGAAAATGCTAACATGTAATATGTAACCGACTCATCTGACAATTCCATCCCCCTCCACCGGTTGACAAATAAGGGTTGTAGATTGAGCACAGAGCACAGAGCACAGAGCACAGAGCACAGAGCACAGAGCACAGAGCACAGAGCACATATAGTGAGATAGATAGGACTTAGCCTTGAATGGAAGTCACTGAGGGTTTATATGCAGTGGAGAGGGAAGCAGGATACCAGTGGTGGAGATGCTGAATGAAGAGGACAGGATGAACAAGTGCACATGGTGTTGTTGATCTCTGATAACAGACTGAGGAAGTGTGGGGCATAGATATAACAGGCAGCACTTTTCCTCCAGTTGTTCCAGGCCCAATCCGGACTCTAAGCACCCTTCATCAGATGCCATAACTGGACCTGGCTTACTTCTGCCACACCTTAACACACGAGGAGAGGAATGTTTTTTATATGGCCACATTGACTAGTTTACCAGGCCTTGTTAAAACATACATGTCGAGTTTTTTCAACAGAATTAAAAAACAGACAGAAATTTTGGCACCCCTTGTTGGAATGAATATGTAAACTATGGCACTTCTGTAAGTCGCTCTGGATAAAAGCGTCTGCAAAATGACTAAAATGTAAATGTAAGTAACCAGAGATCCTCAAAGCAAGTGTCTATTTAAATGCAGAATAGTAGTCACATCCCATCCCAGCACATGACTGCGGTGGTATCAGTGGCTGAGATACACCAAAAGGCTGGTCAAGGAAATTGGTATTCAAAGGAGGGCACTTTGTTTGGAGCATGCAAGTTAAAATAATTACAATTTTTCAGGCGACGGT
This sequence comes from Hiodon tergisus, assembly GCA_025775045.1. Classification (NCBI taxonomy): domain Eukaryota; kingdom Metazoa; phylum Chordata; class Actinopteri; order Hiodontiformes; family Hiodontidae; genus Hiodon; species Hiodon tergisus. Next base: position 2,668,811 of record JAOVYW010000040.1, read on the forward strand.
CAGTGACCTGTAAGTGCACAAAATAGAAAACAGCTCTTTACTAACATTTTACCGTACATAAATGTTTACATGTTTGCAAATATTGCAAAAAAGCTAAATTTCTTCAGAGATATTACTGTTCCTTCATTCATTTATTGATTTTTAATGTTAAAAAATTTCATCCTTGCGTAGCAGCCCACCTGCCGACAGTTTTTTTTTCTTTTTGTTTTTTTCGCAGCCCCAGGCGAAATGTCTCCAGCATCCCGCCCTACGAGGGGATCCGCAGTGCTTTCGCAACATTTTCAAACTCACTCACTCACGGTTTGTTGATAAATATAGCCCCAAATTTCGTCCCGGTTGAGTATTTGTTTGCGTCTCAAATAGTCAGTAACACTGCCAAAGTGCTAAACTTGCGTTGGAACGGCATCGGTTTTCACTGGATACGATTTTCTTATTCCCAGTCGCGTTGGAAATTCGCATTTGTATTCCCGATTCCCTTAACGTTTACATGCAGCAGACAAAATGTAGTCGATGCAACACCGTTCATAAATGTCAATAGTGACCCATGTTTTTTTTTTTTTTTAAACGCGTAATCTCGAATGTTTTACAACCCCGTCGTTTTCGAAGGTGTAAATCTAGTTGTTATTTCATTGGGGGGCATGGTCAAACAATCTTAAGGGGCTTTAAAGAACCTAGCTATATCCTGGCACTCTTATACATGCAATGTAAGACTGGTAAAAGTTAGACTTTGTAACGTTTAGAATGTTATGCTCACTGTTTACACTTCAAATAATTATTTCGTCCTGTAGTTTTATTTTCAAACAGACAACGGAACTCCAATTGATTAGGGTTGTTTCAACGCACCAGCTTTGATGACTAAATAAAATCAATATTTAAGCGCATTCAAATAATATAAAGTGTGAAGTAAAGTTAAACAATTAGCTACAATATGCAAAGGCACGTTTGGAATTAGTTCAGATGAGACTAATGAAAAGAAAACTTAAATACCTAAAATGACATATATTTTAAAAAAAAAGGTATACAATATTTAAAAAAAAAAATTTGCAATTTTTTGTTCGAATTAATGCCGATTGTGTGGGTTATTTGGTTTCATTCTACCCTAGACGATCAAGACCATTGTCGTATGTAAAAAATAAATAATAATAAAAAACACTACAGAATCCAACATGCTAAACTCGAGCATGCGCGTAGAGCAATTCGTGTTGTACAGATAAGCGATGTTGCCTAGATTATTATCTGAAATATATAAAGTATCGGTATTTGTTTTGATTTAGATGTAAAGTGTTTAATTTGACCAAGACTAGAATGTTAGTAATTACCGTTTTATAATTGAGGTTCGTGCTTAACCCCTACTCGAATGTGTAAAAATGGGCTGTCCTCGACTGTTCCACCACTACAAATAAAATATAAGTAGGGGCCGTAATTCAAACTAGAGCATTAAAACATATTTTATTTGATTAAAAACTGTATCTGTGCAGCGTATATATAATATTTACTACCGCAGCTAATCCCTTTGATTGACGAAAAAACTAATCGTGTCGACGTCGTCCCAAATATTTATTGTTAAATAGAAACCCCACACCATACTATGAAGAGATTATAGTTTTCCCGGGTGTACGTCGCTTCAGTCGGTCCCTCTTTGTCCGGCGGCGACAGTGGGCCGAATTAAACCATGGTCGATTTTAATGGTTTGTTAGTGTAGTTTAATCGGGGCATTAAGTGGTTGACGTCGGAAGACTGTGTGTCGATTATTATGGTGAGGCATGGCTCGTTATAACTGATGCATGAGTAAGAAAAACGAGGGCGAGAGAAATATTTAGTTAACCAACTAGCCGGTGAAAATCGCTAGCCAACGAGCTAGCTACCGTAAAATTGTATAACGGGTTTTATTTTTTTATAGTTTTGTCGAAGAATAGAAGCACTTATATAATCCAATTCACTCTAGTGGATCGATGAATATTAACGTCTAAATGTGTACAGCGACATTAAAAGCAATAGCTTGTTACACATCTGTTAGTGATCATGTTTTAGGTGGAGGAGGGGGGAGTGTTTAGTGGCTAGTTAGAAGCGTCGACCCAACCTCTACATTCCCCGGTTACATTTGAATCCGGAGCTTTTGTACGGATTTTGACGTCCTTTCGAGTTCTGGACCTGGTTAGTTACCTTTTCTTTTTTCTGATCCATTCTGGGACAATTGTACAGTTTACAGCGAAGCTAGCCTTAACTGTCTTGTGATAGCTATACGTGGCCACCAAGACATACCCAATAGTAAAACAACCAAATAGTCCTCTTTTTCCGAAAGGTTGGAGTTCTGTTTCGGTCGCCCAGATCGGATTGGTTAGAAGAAATTTCTATTACTTACCCTTTTCTTTGTAAACGAACGGTGACATGGCACCGCACCGACAGTCATATTAATGGCTGCCGAATCTGGGAGGCTACCGGCGGGACAAGGTCAAGGGAAACGAGGCAAAGGTAGGCGTATGTCCATCTTTCTGTCCTCGGATCGAATTTAAATTCTCCTTTAAACCTCTTCTTGTTCGTACGTACCTGAATGTATGGTTGTCTGTTTTTCAATGGGTCTGTCTTTGGCTATCTGACTGCCTGCCGGCGCATCCACTAGTCTGTCCATTCTCGGTCTCTTATCTTCCTCGGTCACTCGCCAGTCCGTAAAGGTACTGTCTGATTCGCTACTGATCTTGTTTTTTCACTTTACTTACCAGTCTTTAATCAATTATGATGACCCTGTGACAGTCCACACTTTATCTAGCTGTCAGCCTCTGTTTCTTTGTCTGCCCAGATCTCCAACTACCTGTCTGGTATGTCGTTAACATGTGTAAGTGTGTATGAACGTCTGTGTTTACGTATTCCTTCATTGTTCCCATGCCCGAGGGTAGCCTTTTCCACCCTGACAAAGGCAGGTTGTGGAGCAGTTCCTAGGCAAGTCAAACCAAAAAAAGGTAAATGGTGCATTTCTCACCAGGGTAATAATAGATATGTAAATTATCTTTTTGACCAGGAGGGTGTGTTTTGTGTAGCTGCCTCAGTTGCAGATATCTGGATATACCATGGCCCAATATGTCCAGATTCTAAATAGCATACTGTTACAAGTGCCTTTCAATTAAATCTCAATCTTCATTAAAACTGATGTTGGACTGAATGTGCAGTTTTGACACTTATCTTATTGGGTATTAAATAATGTTAACTGCTCCACGTCTTCCTTTCTCTGTCAGGCTTCTCAGTGTTTTCTGTAGTGATCAGTTAACTATGGGGAAATTATTCACTTAACCAACAACAATTGTTTTTTTTTTTATCTTTCTCATATCATCTGTTTCTCTCAGGTGCACAGATGAAGAGTCCAGAGAAAAAGAAGAGGAAATCAAATGCCCAGGTAAAGTATTCAGGACAATGTTTTTCTGTGTAAACATCTGCATTCAGATGTTTACACTGGTAGTCCATGATTTTGTGTGGTAATGGCAGATGTTCTTATTATTTGCTTAAGGCTGGTTGTAGATCTTCCATGATTAGTACATGTACATTTTTTTTGTCCTGTGAATTCTTTCTTAATTCTTGCTACATGTTTTCTGTCTTAATATTTTAAGGGAGCTGCATTTTCCCACCTCTCTGAGTTTGCGCCCCCTCCCACCCCTATGGTGGACCATCTGGTTGCTTCCAACCCTTTTGATGACGACTTTGGTCCCCCTTTGCGTCCAGGGGCTGGTGGAGGGGGTCCTTTCTTACCAAGCCCAGGAGGAGGAGGAGGAGGCGGCGGTGGTGGTGGTGGTGGTGGAGGAGGAGGGGGTTATGGTGGTGGTGGTGGCAGGATGGGAGGCGGTATGGGGTTCATAGGAGGCCCAGGTGGACCTGGAGGTGTACAGCCCAATCGCAGGCCCCCCTTCGGGCCCCCACCTCCCAATGCAGGGCCTCACCACCAGCTAGGATTTGGAGGGATCCCAGGATTTGGGGGAGGAGGAGGTGGTGGAGGAGGGGGAGGATTCCCCCCAGGAGGGCCATCGCAGTTTAACATGCCCCCTAATTTTAGCCCTCCCATGCATCCTGGACCTGGGTTCAACCCCATGTTGTCACCTGGGGGTATGGGAGGGCCAGGGGGAGGGGGTCCCCCGCATGCTCGATTTGGAATGCCCCCTCAACAGCCTCAGCATGGACAAGGAGGTGGTCATCCATTCAACAGCCCCCCATTACCTAGTGGGGCAGGTCCCAGGGGACCACCTCACGGCACACTCAATCCCATGGGTGGAATGCCAGTGGGGCTCAACCTGATGGGTGGCATGGGAGGGGGGGGAGGTGGAGGCAACATGGTGGGGGGACTTCCTGGATTGCCCCCCCCAGGGCAGTTTCCACCCTCTCAAGATGGCCCCTACCCTGGCCCCAGCCCTCCTAGTGAGGAAGGAAAAAACTTTGGTGGAGGAGGTGGCTCACAGTCGATGCCACCTTCTCAACAGCAGCAACCAAACTTGAACCCCCCACCTCCCAATGCCACCCCTGGCCCTCCACCTTCAACTGGCCCCCCACCTTCACAGTCTGGTGGAGGGTTCCCTGGGCACCCTGATGTCCAACAGCCCAACCCTAACACACCCAACCAGCCCTCTTCAGTCCCTCCTCCACCTAACCCTAACTCCTCTCCTACCGGACCCTTAAACGGACCCCAGCCACCTCAGCAACAACCATCAAATCAACTGCAACCTCCAAGCTCTGCCAGTGCTCCTGCGAACAACCCTTCCCAGCAACAACAGCCTACACCTCCCAACTCAGCCCCTCCATCTGCCACCTATAGCCAGCAGAACAGTGGTTCTGGCACAGGCTCCTTGCCCATCCAACCGCCAACCTCCAGCCAGAGCAACATGAACAACAGCAGCAGCACCAACACTCCCACCAACAACCCTAATCCACCCTCAAACTCTACCCCTACCCCCACCAACCAATCCCCATTGCCCCCAGGCCCCACCCCTTCCATTGGCCCTGCCCCTGGGCCTCAGAAACTGGGAGGGGGAATGGTGTTCCCATGCGGGTTCTGCTTGTCTGAGGTGCATGATGACCAGGAGGCCATCCTGTGTGAGGCATCTTGCCAGAGGTGGTTCCACCGGGACTGCACTGGCCTGACAGAGCCTGCCTACGGTCTCCTGACACGAGAGAACGCTGCCGTCTGGGCTTGTGACTTCTGCCTGAAGACTAAGGAGATCCAGGCTGTGTATGTGCGACAGGGCCTAGGCCAACTGGTGGCAGCCAATGAGGGCTGAGAGACCCAGAAGAAATTCAATTTTGGACAAAAGGGAATTATCCACCTTGTAGTGACCCATGTGACTGGAATGTTTCACAGCACATTACCTGCTTGATTGAAAGACGCACACATTGGCACTTTCACTGACTGCAGACCCACATGGAAACCCGGACAGCAATAAGCTGCAGTGGTGACTGTGAAGACAACACACTGACCAGGAGGCACTGTCTTAAGTCACTACCTCACATTCTTAACTGACATATTGACTACCTGGGTCACAAGAGCAGAACGTTGACATCTTCTTTCAGCTCTTCCACAGAGGAAGACTCCAAAGGAATGCAGATTCCCACCTCAATATACTTGTTCCCACAGATCTCCAAGGCTTCTAGAATAAAATGGCGCAATATAATATGTAGATGTAAACATTGACTAAAGAGTCGTTTGGAATGCAGTAAAATCAATGAGTTCAGACTGAAGCAGACTTTTGGCTTTATCATTCAGCTGTTTTTTTTAAAGTACATTTGAGTCATTTATTTTCATTTGCTGGGCATTGAAATACAATTCATTCAGTGCTGATTTAATTACATCAGTATATAGTTAATTGTCTATTTTCAATAAAATCTGACTTGTACAGTTCAACACAGTAACTTGAAACAACTAGTCTCTACTTGGGGCTCTGTAATAGACCAGATACATTTTTTTAAATTATATTTTGTCTAAGTTGACATCACTGTATTGACAAAGGCATTTGTAATGGTTACTTTTCACAATTCTCTCAAAGTTGCCTCATTTTTAGATTTCTGTTTCTTTTGTGAATTTTATACTGATGTATCTTTTGTGTAATGTAGTTTGTCCTGGTGCTCTGCAGTGGGAAAAATCATTCTTGGGAGCAGACGTATGGAATATGCGAGAATCTGTTTTGTACTTGCATTATTATTTCTATTAAATCTGTGGTCAGCTAACCCACACAACAGACCATGTGTTCCGGATCTTCTACACCAGTTTGTCCTCCAATAATAATAATAAAACATTAATGTGGAGACCAGTGCAATCTTTCCTGTATGAATTAGTAGTTACCACTGACAAATTCCTATGCCGCTCAGTATGGGTATTGAGCAATAGGCATTTGCAAGAATCTATTTTTGGCCACATTAAGGTCATAATATAACAATTAGAAAGTTAATCTGGATGGTGGGTTAGAAAGACTTGTGTTGCATAGCAACATGTGTCATCATATTTCCCTGCAACAAGGCATCGAGAAGCTATGAGAATTGATCTTCCTGCAGAAAAGTACACAATTATTTTTAAACTATTAAACGGTAAGTTCATTTAATTGTGTTGTGCTTAAACAAAAAGCAAATTGTTGGTCGCAGCAACAGTTGAAGAATATGATTTTGGTTGAAAAAGAAGATGTCAGGGGACCAACCAACCCTGGGCATTATTCAGGAGATTGGCCTGACCGGCTCCACCAATACAAAAAAGGACATTCCGGTTGAGCTACCGCCTAGGATTTTTTTTCATCCAATTGAATAATGTTATGGGAGGGAAAACGAACGTAGATGTAAAGCTTGTGCCAGCACATTGAATTTGATTCTCTTCGTAGGAGGAATACAGAACCCGTAAACGATAAAAATTAATTCATTCTTAGAAGAATTAAAAATATAATTTATTTAAAAAGAGGTAAAGCAATCGAAGGGAAAAACGAGTTGCTAGATATATCGCCGAAATACACAGGTAAAGTAACACTATCACATTATATATCCAGTTAAGTATTTCTATTTTGTGTTTAATATTGGATACATTTAAGAATTTCTACCTAGCAAACACGTAACGAAAAGTACTGCCTTGAATCCATTTCTGATAGCGGAATTGGTAGCTGAGGCGCTGGTTAAATTGTTCCTCTCGAAACAGGTACAACACCTGTGGTTCTTTAATCGCGAACTAGACTCTTTTTTTGGTCATTGTTATTGTTGGAAACATTAAATAAATACTACTTTTCTTTACTGTTTTCTTTTTCTTTTCTGTTTCTAGGTTGCTCGTGAGTTTTATTATGCATATTCTATTTGTAATGATTCTGCTAGCTATGCATTTTGTTGTGTTATTTGTTTCTTGGTAGAAGTTTAGACCTACACGCATGGTGGGTATCAACGTACATATTTAGAAACAAACAACATACACAATGATTATCTATCAACACATGAATATATGTTTCGTACATATAGGCAGTTTAATCTATTTTGAAATTGGATGTGTTACGCACGCACAAAATATGTCCATCTAAGAAGTTTCTCTTGAACCGATACCGAGAAACTAACTGAGTGTGACGAAATAGTCCTGAACACAAAAGGGAATATATTTGTACTGACCGTGTGAGTATGACTATGATCCTGGTTTTAATAAGCTGCTGTTGTTAATTACTTATTTGACTAACGCGAAACTGAAACGCAATCAAATATTGAGTATTGTTTTTCACCTATTTATTGTTTGCAACATAAGGTTTCATATGCTCAGTATCGAGCCAGCGCGGATAATTTAGACATGAATAGAATAAGCCTTATCAAAATGTATTCTATAAAGCAAGACACCCCTTTGTCATCGAAATACAAATTTAGGTCTAATGTTAATACCTTGGTTGTAGATATTACTTAGTTAGGAGGCAGGGATCATTCTTCTCATGCAGTGATATTACATTTTAAATCTATGTCATGGTACATTTAGAGTAGCAGTTGTTGCGTAGTGGGATTCCTTTCCAGGTTTGCTGTTTTAAATCCCAGTGACTGCCCATGTAATAAACAGGAGGCCAGCATGGGTGCTTGCACTCAGTGCACGGAACAACAGTGAGGTGTTTAGAACTGCACTGCTGTATTACAGTCCCAGGGTGGAGGTTACTTCTAAGGCCTCTGCTGAGGTGTGATGGCTAGGTCAACATCATCCTCTAGCTCTAGAAGAGAGCTTCACTTCAGCAAAAGCTTGCAAACTGGTGGACAACTTGTCACTGCAGCTGTATCTGTGCCAGTACCAGAGTTCACAATGGCTCTCCCACCCCAGTGACTGTACTGGAAGTAATGCTGGTTGTCTCACCTTGGTGTCCGTACTGAAGGAAATTGTGGCTCTCTCGCTTATGTATTTGTACTGCAGGTCACTGTGGTTGTCCCACCAATGCATACGATTGTCGCTGTAGTTTTCTCCATCGTGGATATGTTCCGTGGATAATATTTTCCCACGTCGTTGTTGGGAATTTTTCTCTAGTGGACACTTCTGGTTTTTCTGGTTCCACCCTCACTGTTGCACAGCTTGTTATTCCAGATTGTGCAATGCTGAATGGGTTGTGATGTTAAAGCAAATAGATACTATTTACTGAAGGTTCTTTTCTATCCTGTCCCTTAAAATAATGTGACATCAGTGGGTTACTAATAAATAAATCTATTTCTCATTAAAGTATGTATTTAGTAATTATGTGAACAAACACATGAACTCCCACAATTGCACTACATTGGCATTATGTTGAAAGTGATAAATGTGGGATAGAAAAGCAATCATTTGGAATTCACGAGCGTAGTTTGGAGTTTCTGCAGAAGGGACAAGTATGTGGTGGTGGTGGGGGGGCTGTTGGATAAGGTGAGCGAGCACATTCCTAACATTGTTATGCATTGAGTGGACTGTGATAAAATTGATTTGTAAAAAATAATTTGTCACTGCTGGCCTGCTTAAGCACAAAAAAAAAAAAATCTTTTTTTCAAGCAATGTCTGACTGAAATTTTTGCTTTTAGTAATAATCTGAATGGGGGGTGATTCATTTTTTTGCTTCCTTCATCAAATAAAGGTCCTTCTGGTACCCAGGCCAGTTAAGAATGAAGAATCACTTTAGATTAATAAGGATGGGTTTTATTGGAACAGGCAGGGACAACAACGCTAAAAAGCATATTGTGTAATGGATCACTAAAACAGTATCAGGGTTGCGTTTAATTTCAACCATCTTTATTGGTCAGTTTAGCTAACATTATTATTCATTATAAAGTAGTTTAGATTTAGATTTTTTCCATTATTTGCGTTCATGGTACCAGCCATCTTGTTTTTTTTCCATGTGCAATTGTGAATGAGATCTGAAGCATCTCGTCTCCTGGGTCTATCAGTCACCACCTGAGCATCTATTACATTGTGACGTGGATAAGATCCTGGAGAATTGGGCATTAGTGAGGCTGAATTAGAGGAATGAATGAAAGTGTGTGCAAGATGGTGAGCGTGTTTCAGACGGGAGCACAGGTTAATGTTGAACAAAGTCTCCATGTTCACAGAGAAACGGAGCATCTAAATCTAAATCACCCAATTTTAGTTCCGATTGTTGACTTGCAGAAGCATGAAAGGTTGAGGTTGTTCTTAATTGATTTGTTCATTGTTCTTGCTATTGATTTTATGTCCTTATTCTAGCAGTTTTTTTTGTCTCCCACTCATTTTATCTGTGCTAGAATGAGTGCACTCTCTACAGAACGCGAGCTTCCTCTGGACTACGGGGTTCAGATCCGTTTCATAAAGGACCTTCAGGACAGTGGAGGGGGACTTCAAGGCCGGAAGGGCAAGGGCAGTTCCAACACTCTGCCATCCAAGTACGGGGTTGTTGTCAGGGTCCAGGGGGTTTCAGGACAGCCCTACGTGGTGCTGAAGGAAGGAGAGCAGGGAAATGCCTCAGAGATTCATGTAAAAACGCAGCCCCAAAATTACAATTCCCCCCAGGTCCTACCAAGGCCGAGGCCAGTAGAGGAAAAGGAGGGGGCCCAGAATACATATGCAGCCCTGGGGGAGGCTAACTCTCTGCGTCGGGGACTGTCCCAGGACTCCTTGCTGGAAAGGGGAGCTGGGGAGGCCTTTGGGGGGCAGTTGGGGAGACCTCCAGGGGACGGCCAGTCAGGGAGCCTTGGGAATTTGGAGGGGGGATTAGACATAGAGGAAAAGGGAGTGGAACCCAAGTCCATGGCTCCAAATGGAACTGAGAGAAGGAAGAGGGGGGCCCCAACTAAGTTAGGGCTGAATGGAGAAATGGGGGAGAGCCACTATTCAACCATGTCTTTCCCAGAACCCCCACCTCCAGTCAATTTCCTGGAGGACCCCACACCAACAATAGACACCAATAACTTAACTCCTATTAACAAATTAATCAGACAATTTGATGGGGGTTGTCCTAGCAGTCCTACTAGTAGCAATTCTGGAACTCTGGGACGGTTGAACTCTGAGAGTCACAAACACACACTCAGCCTGGACACCTGTGACAACATGCCAGAGCCGTTAGTGCCCCTCTCCCTCTCCTTCTCTGCTCCAAACCCCTACAGTTCTCCATTACCTCATTCCAACTCGCTTTGCTTGACTCCGAGGCAGAACTCTGTCTTGGTCACCAAGAGGGCAGTCCGTTCTTCCCCTATGCCTGCTTCACCAAAAAAGCCCCATTCCGGACAGTTGACACCTACTCTTCAGGCAGACTATCAAGTATGTACTTTAGGACAAACCCTTACTATCTAGCTTCATTCATCCAGATCAGTTTACCATCCATGCCTTTGAAACCCGAATATGTTTGCAGGCTACTCCAGACATCCCTAAGGATCAGATTCAAAGTGCAGAGGCGGTGAGTGAGGAGGAGCAAAGCAAGCAAGCCATCTTCAGCATCCTGAGAGAGGGGTAACCAACTACTCCATTTCTGTTCTGCATTGCTATGCAGAAGTAACTACTGCCAAAAACTGGCAGCACCCACACCATGCAGTAATGACTGGCAGTCACTCGTATTATCATGGTTATGTGAACGAACGAACTGAAGTGTCTGAGGTTTTTGGAGCCTGACGGTACTTTTTATGCTGCGGTGGCAGAGTCATTGTGTAGAGGATAATTGTGTTATCTGGTGGGGTTGTTTTACTCATGTATGTATTTTTGGGACTGTGAGCACCTGTACGTTCTAAATACTCATCCCATAGGCCAATACATGCCTTGCTTATTTTCCCTGAACGTGCACACGTTACCCTATGAAGGGTAAGCTGTATCCATGAAGGGATGCACCTGGTTTGGCACAATACAGATACTCTGTGACATTCAAATGTTCCTTAGTTGATCAAGAGATCTAACGTGTGCCAGGAAAACAACCCCCGTACCTCTACACCACCACTGATTGACACAGGCAGGATGAGTCCATGAATTCATGCTGGTTATGCCAAATCCTGATTGCCATTGGCAAGATGCAACAGGAACCATGATTTGGTGGAATGCAAATGTTTTTCCAATCCTCAATTGAAGTCCAGTGTTGATTATGGCATGCTCAATGGATCCGCTTCTTCTTGTTTTTAGAAGAGAAAAGAAAATGCAAGGAATTTAGTGCTTCTGCAGTGGGGTTTCCTTTCAAAACTATCTGGTCATGCAGTAATGAGTGCCTTTGTTTAGCGTGAAGGGATACGTGGTATCTAGTGCTGTGCAAAGTAAATGAGAACTTTGTTGTGATGCCCTACATTCTTCCTCTGACCCCACCTTTTTTTTCTTCCACTCTGTCAGGACTAATGAAAGTGACTCCTCCCTCAAGCACAAAGTTGACCTCGTCTTTGAGAAGATTCAGGGGCTGAAGGTGTGGATTCCAATCATAACTATGATTAAACATGCTAGAAAAGTGATGATGACTATGCCTTGAGAAGGAAGCAACAAGATAAAGGATGGAGTTGGAGTTTGCTCCGTCGCTGGACTTTGGACACTACCGAGCTTGCCCCTTGAGGCCTTGCCTAGTCACCTGTTTAGCTTCCTTCATCCAGACTAGAAAATGCAACAGACATAAGACACAGGCACAAGCGCCTCTCTTCTCTTCAAATAGAACTGTATCTGTCAGTTCTGCCATAGCAGTTTCACCCTCACATGCTGGTGCTCTAAAATGAAGCACCAGCCTACTTGTTGTGGTTTAATCTGCAAATTGTCGGAAGTCCGTGTTATTGGTTTCAATGAAGTACAGATATGCTTTTTAAAGAGATCGATTGATACTCAAGAACAAAATTAATGTTGAGGAGATGCCACTCATGCTACTAAATAATATTTACTTCCTTTTTTCTCTCCTTGTGAAAGTATTGGTGTGATTCCATTTGCAACACAATCAGAATTATTATTAAGGTTTTCTTCATCATTTATATTGATGAAATGAACATTGTAAAAATCCTCTTTGGTGAGTGCAACAGGAGCGTGTCCTCTTTGGTGAGGAGTGTGATTTATGTCCTCAGAGCCCCTACAGCGTCATTGCGGAGAAGAACCTTAAAGTACAGCTGGAGGACTGTATGAATAAGAACATTCAACTGCAGGGTCAGATAGACTGGAAGAGGGAGGAGCTACACCAGACCCAGTCTGAGTAAGGAATGAAACCCATACTTGGTGATGTCTGTATGTTGTCCTTTTTTGTTTGTTTTTTACATTTTCATTCTCTGCCCCAGACTGACCCAGCTGCGGATGGACAGAGAGACACTGGAGTCCCGGGTTCGAGTGCTGGAAGACCAGCTGGCTGAGCTGCAAGAGGCATTAAGGGGGACACCACTACAGACGGTAACTACCACTGCTGTCCTACAGTCACAGAATCTCAGACTATACCTTGGTCAACATTTAACATCTCAAACATAAAGGCCTTGCTGTTCCCCAGCACTCTACATTCCCTAGAATACCTGAGTTTAATTGATACTGCCTTTGAACAGACCAGACAGGCTAACAACATTGTTCATTGTTTCCCTCCAGCCTGGCTTTGTAAGCAGTGCAGTACCCATAACGCCAACAGCTATTGGAAGACATTTTGGAAGAATGTGCCATATGTATTATAATATATTTTAAATTGTATGCCTTTTTTGAGTGGCTGTATAGCTTAGAGTGTGCAACATGGGTTCAGTAGCACAAGTATATTCAGTACAGAAATTTTCTAGTGCAGGTTGTTGTGCTGCACAGCTAGTCAGGCCACATGTGGTTGCATTTATGTGCAGGAGCTGATGACCATTCAGACAGAGCTGGCTGAAGCATCTGTGTTGCGCCAGCGTCAAGAGGAGATACTGCGGCATCGCGAGAGGGAGCTGACTGCCCTGAAGGGGGCACTGAAGGATGAGGTGGCCAGCCATGACCACGAGATTGAGGCACTGAGAGAGTTGTACAGCCAAGATATAGAGGGACTAAGGCAAAGCATGGAGCAGGTCGCACAGGTAATGCGTGCATGCATATACAAAATTGGGAGTAGCTAGAGATGGCTACAGGGAATGAAGATGTAGCTGTGCCTTGTTCCTGCACAGCCACTGTAACCGTTCTGTACACACACACACACACACACACACACACACACACACACACACACACACACACACACACAAAGGAAGAAGTTTTGGCAAACTAGATGGTTATTGAAGGCTTGGTAATAAAGACATGGATACTCAATGATATCTAGCCAGCAGATCATGGACTTGTTTCAGCAAATACAGTGGGAAAACTCTGCTCAGTTCATGGACTTATTTGACTGTGTTAACATGTCATGTCAAAAGATCATATGCAAACAGCAGGCAAACCAGGCCAGTCTCCCACGCAATGTAAAACCCAGCTACTCAACTATGAGTCTTATATCTGTTTTCCTCACCCCCAGTCCCAGCAGGGCATCGAGTCTGAACGCCAGCGAGTGAATGCCACCATGCTCTCCTTACAGCAGCAGCTGGAGGACTGCAGAGCTCAGGGTAGCCATTGGAGGGTGCAGTTTGAGACCTCCAAGGAGGATCTGCTCAGTACCAAACAGGAGTGAGTTCCCTCACAGAGCTTGTATAGGCCTTCAACAAAATACATATTGATAGAAACTTTGTTTAATCGATCAGTTTTTCATATAGGTGCTGAATTTCATACTGTATACTGTATAATTCATACTGTCATGTTACAATCGTGTTGTTTGGAACTTCACTTAGTTATTTCCCTAATAGTCATTTGGTCAAATTGAGGCCCTTATTTTTAAGTTACCAAAACAATTTTAAAATGTTCAAACCAGGTACATCCCCTCGGCGTGAAATGGGCGGTTATGTTTTCTCGTATTCAAATTTGATGTTAGATGGTTTCCACAGGGACTGAAATAAAAGGGGATACATGGACTTCTCCAGAACTTGTTAATCATTGTATATTGCAAGCACATCGACATTACATTAAAAGCATCACATGGATTAAGCAATTTGAAGTCTCCAAAACAAAGTTGATAATGATGGTGTTTGTTCAGTCATGAATATTGCAATTACAGGCCGCCCTCAGTAGTTTTCTTGTGCGCTCGCTAGTTAAAATCCAACCCATGTAAATCCAATTTCCAATTGTGTTCAGAAGAGCTCACTGGCAGTGCACAACTGGGAAAGAGGCGGCAGACTGTCCAGTACTGTCGGGAGGGATGTGGCTATCCTCTAATTTACGCTGAACCTGTTGTGTGGGCTGTGTACCCTTATTATGGAAAAAGGGACAGGTGTCTCAAAAGCAACTAGGATTGGAAGAGACTAGCTGTGCTACTAAACCCTCTCTGTGGTAGGATTTGTAGTGACTAGCCAAGATGCATTAGTACAATTACAGATTTGAAAAATTGGGGTGAAAATGCAAACGGTTGATGATTCCAACAGCTTGTATATGTGGGGCTGTAGGGCTGTATTATACTTGTATTTTTTTATTATTCATACAATTTAATTGTCGCTGTGTAGGCTGCTGCAGGCTTGTGCTGAGAAGGAGGCATTTGAGCAAGAGTTGAAGGAGATGCAGGAAAAACTGGCCATTATGAAGAAGCAGATTCCTGATCTCAGCCACTCAGACACTCTGTCAAAGGTATTGCACACACCAGTAACACCCATACAGGTACTCTGTCAAAGGTGGTGCAAACAACAGTAACACCCACACAGACACTGTCAAAGCTGTAGCACAAACACTGGTAATGCCCACACGGACACGGACTCGTGCACATGGGCAACGCACACACAGACAGTGAAGAAGAGAAATCATGTTAAAACCCTTCACCTATTTATCTGTTGTGTAAGGAGTGCCCTGCAACTTCAGTAGCCCTTGGTAAGATAAAAAAACAAAAGGTTAGTTACCAATAGGTTTGTTCCAAAAATATTTTCTGCAACACTCCAGTTTCCGGTCTGTGTTTCAAATTCAGTTTTCATATTCACCTCTGACATCATTGTTACAGGAGCTGCAGGTGTTTCGTGACAAACTCAGCAAGGCCCAGTTACAACTGGAAAGACAAAAGTGCGAGCTTGACCAGAAGACAGAGGAGCTCCTCTCTCTGAAGAAAGCCACTCAGGTACGGGAAGCTGAGCAGAAGTATGAGATTGGTCCCTTAGTTTGTCAATTGCAGCAATATAAAGAGGAACTTGAAACGACTCTGAAGAAAACAAAGCAGGTATTATCATTTCAATTATTAATATAGGTGAATGTAAAAGTAAACCATGTGTCGTCTTGCTCCCCTCTGTGTCCATGTTTGTTTGATTTCCCCCTTCTCTCTTCTAGTCCCCCATGTTCCTCTTAACAGGCTAATCCTTCTTTGACTACGGGTTCTGTCTCTTTTACTCCTGGTCCTCCCTCTTTGACTCAAGTCTTCGGGCCATTACCTCTTTAAATGATATCTGCCACAGGGTTGTGGTGAGGCCTGTGAGGAGGTTGAGCGACTGCGAGTCATCTTGGCCAGCGCCGAGCAGGATCTGCAGGCCCACCAAGGCCAGCTATCTGGGGCACAAAAGGAAATTCTGACCCAGAGAGAGACACAACAGGAGCTTGAGGAAACCAACACTCGCCTCAGAGAGAGGGTGGCTCGCCTGGAGGTGAGGAGAGGAAGTCACGAAAAGACACGCACACGCACACACACTGTCCTACACAAACATGTGTGCACACATACGTTTCCTCCCACGCAGTCACATTCATGCAGACAGTCTCATGCACGCGCATGCACACACACATAGTTACAAACACACATGCCTGTTAGCACATTTTCACAGGTACAGAGTCCTCAATACTGGAGTTACCATTTAAAGATCTGAAATAATTCAAGAGTCCATTCCCAGGTCCAGCTGCAGTCAAGTGCCTTGCTGACTTCGGAGGCAGAGCTGGTTCTGGAAGAGCAGAACCGGACCTTGAGGGTCCAGCTAGATGAGGCACGACACCTGGCAGTTAGGCTGGGGCAGGAGCGGGATGAATTAAGCCGGCGCCTGGAGGACCGGGACCGGGAGAGAGAGGCAACAAGGAGAGGCAAGACTGAGCTGGAGGAGCAGAAGAGACTGCTGGATAGAGCACTGGAAAAGATAAATAAGGAGGTGTGTGTGTGTGTGTGTTTTAGTTTGGGTGCTTTAGTGTAAGAGTATATTTAATTGAAGTGTGACTATATATGTTCATGGTAAGTCTCTGTGATTGAGAGTATGTAAATGCGCTGGAGTGTGACTGTGCAAAGTGTGAGCTGGAGTGTGAATGTCCAAAATAGCATAAAGTTCAGATCAGGGTGCACGCACACACACACACACACACACACACACACACATCATGTAAATATGATATTTGTATACAACATATTTCAGTGTATTTGTTTTACAAATATTTCCCAATATAAAACCAACGTCACCTTACCATAATAGATTTTCAGTTTCAGTGTTTCAAAATAATGCATCAAACAGAATGAAATTGCAATGCACCATTTGTAATTCAATAATATTAGTGAATTGATCAGGGGTCTATATACTTTTGCGCGTGTGTGTGTGTGTGTGTGTGTGTGTGTGTGTGTGTGTGTGTGTGTGTGTGTGTGCTTCTTTTAGGTTTTTTTAATTGCCATCCACCAAAAAGTTTTAATTTAAGTTTAGCAATAAAACTATTTTGGAAATTCTAAAGAAATCGCCCACGTTAGGGACAACCAAAATACAACACATTGACACACATATTAAATTTAACTATAATAAATCCTTTAAAATCACAGACCCTGCCATAACTTTCCTCTCCATCTGCCTGCAACCTTGGCTGGGTCCTTTAACTCTCTTTAATTATTGGCTCCTGAATATGATTTCCATTAGTGGAACCACTCAAGTGCACAATGAGGTCCTACTAGGAGCCCCTTTTAAGCCTTCTAGGGGACTGATCCACTTTTAAGGAGATCCCCAGGCTTGAGGTCGTGCCACACACTTAAAAAGTGTGCTAAAAATTGTAAATGCATTGGTCGAACCAATTTGACCCTTGTTGAAACATCTGAGTCAATGGGGGAAAACGATGTTTCAAGGGTATTACTGGCATAGTCCTCCCCTTTCCCATCCTTATACCCACCCGAACAATATTACTGTAGTGTTTCTCCCCACCGAGTCACCATCACAGTTGCAGTCCTCTTGCAGCCTTCTGCATGGTCTATCCTCATAGAAATGTGAAGTTATAATCATGCAGTACTCTAAAGTTTCATGGGTTTTCTGAATTACCCCCTGCCCCAATCAGATGGAGCAGCTGACTCAGGAGTCGCAACAGTCCGTACAAGCCCTGCAGGTCCAGCAGGAGGAGTATCGGGACCGGTCCAGGAAGGAGCTACAGGAGGCACAGCGACTGGCCAAAGAGCGACTCAATGAGCTGCAGAGGGCCCAGACGGTGCTGAAGGTCCTGCAGGAGGAGGTAAGAGGAAAGTACTGAGAGGAGGAGATGGTACTGACAGTCCGTCTGGAGGTTGTACTGGTCCAGTATAACCAAATGTTGATCTGACCTGTAATGGGTACTTGACATTTTTTACATGCTTTATTACTCTGGCTCTTTTGTGATTTCCAGAGGAATTGACTATTGACGGAGAGAACCCTGGTATGTGGCATGTTCTCCATGTGTTTAGTGAGTGTGCTTCCTGTCTGCTCACACACAGGTGTCTCGCCTAAAGAAAGAACTGCTGGTGTGCAATGAGATGCGAGAGAATGCTTTGCTGGACAAACAGCTGCTCAACAATCGATTCAAACACCTGGAGGACGAGCTTGACACTGAGAGGAGCTCCCTGTCTGAGAGAGGGAGGAAAATCAAGGGGCTGGAGGTAAGGAAGATGGCATGGAGGGGGATAAATTGAACTGGTGGAAAGGTAAAAGAAGGCTAAATACAATTTACATCTGCATTAAAATTCCCTGTTTTATTTTTGGCATGTCCGTAGTTGACACAATGTTAAGGTGGGATGATTAAAGTTTTTGTTGCTTGGATTGCGCTGGGGAATTGCACCTGATTAACTCCTTGCCCACACACCACTACAGTCTTCCCTGTTTTACTCTATTATTTTATTCTTGTCCTGTACATTCTATCAGAATTGCTTAAAGTTGACTGCTTTCAGAAAGTACATTTTAAATGACTGAGTGGAATGGAACTGAAGGAGGCATTAGAGGGAGCAAATGGTCTTTGAATTCAGGCCAGGCTCAGAATTAAGAAAACGATGAAGGAACTGTACCAGTTTGTATATGTCTGTCTACCAGGATAAGGTTAAAAACTTGGAGGCAGAGCTGGATGAGGAAAAGACTGGCACAGAGCTATTGAATGAACGTTTTGCACGCAGCCGAGAACAGGTACCGATGCAGTTCCTTGTCCTTTTATCTTTCTTCGATCTAAAACTCCAGGAAAGTCTTCCCAACAATAAAGTTATGCTTATTTCATTGAGATCATTTTCTTTCAGAATATTATAACGCTGATTTTGTTCATATTTAGTATCTGGGTCCTGGGCTGACAATATTGGCTGCAGCAGACAGCAGAACCAGGTCATTTATCTAGAGAAAAACCTTAACTTAATGTGTCATGTAGAGAGTCTCTCGCATTGCTAGGACTGCCTCACCACCGGTACACTGTGATTGCTAAGGACGGCCTTCAGGAGTAGAGAAGGTATTAACCGTAATTGACTGTATAACATGACTTCCATTTAAGATTGATCAACTGCGCTCTGAGCTGATGCAGGAGAGGTCTTTAATCCAGGACCTGGAGGTGGATAAGAATGCCTTGGAGAGACAGGTATTTGACTCACCTAGAGAAATTATTCTACTGTTTTATTCAGTTAGGTTCAATTGTGCTGTATTGGGATGTAAATCAATTTATAATAAATGTGGTACATGGTTGTAAAGTAGTAATTTTTTATAGAATTTTTATCGACAATGAGCTAGACTGACAGGACTTGAGCCCATGTGTAGTGCTCAGTGTGTGTCTGCAGTCTTTGACACATACGGTGAAGACAGCTGGGCCTTTCTCTGTCTTTCCTTTCCTCCTGATTGTTGCCAAGGCATATTCTGGCAATCCAAGTACTATTCACAATAAGAGAAGAGGAAAGGGTAATAAAGATTATAACTTTTAAATGAAATAAAATACAATAAATGTCATTAAACAAGTGACACACTTGAATCTATAAATATATGCATGAAGTTGTAAAATAAAATAACACTTTGAATCTGAAAATCTACTGGCATTTGCTGTCTTTCAGGCTGTGACGGGCAACTGCAATATTGTACAAAGTTGTTCCTTCTCTAAGAGGGTGCATATTTCATCCATGACATGATTTTGGGATTTCCCCAATATATTTGGCAGAATGAAGTCTCTTAATCCCTTTTCTTTTTCTTAACATGTTATCATTTAGTTTGGTCTCCATCACTTCTAGATGATTGTGAACATATCCTGTCTTCCTGTATTCTTTTGCTTTAATGTCTTACTGCAGACCGGTAGTCCGCCACTGTGCAATGTCTTTTTAGGGCCTGAGGTTTACTTTGTTGCAAGGTTCCTAATGGGTGATATCATTTGATTAACTTTGTTCCCGTGTGCCATCCTGAGGTTGTGTGTCGTTAGTGTAAGTTAATGCAATGAACGTCTCTCTCCCCTTCACCCTCCCAGGTGAAAGATCTGAGGTCCCGAATAGAGGACATGAAGGGTCAGTCACGTCCCTCAGTTGGAACATCTCACCTGGAGAGCAGAGTACAGGAACTGGAGGAACGACTGCGGAGTGAGGAGAGGTAGTCTCTCATATATATATATATATATATATATATAATATACACACACACACACACCACCCCTTCTAATTTCCGCTGTCTGTCCTTTGTTTTAGGGAGAAGAATAGCATTCATTTATCTCAGCGTCGGCTGGAAAGGAAGCTGAAGGAATTGAACATCACGCTGGATGAGGAGAGACATAGTCATTCTGAGGAGAGAGACAAGGTACAGATACTCAAACTTGGATACTTATCCAGTGACTTGGATTAACAAATGTTTAATTTACACGAGCCGTGCTGTTGAACTGCATCCTGTCCCTTTGGTGGTCCCAGTTGGCCCTGCGTGTCAAGGCCCTGAAACGGCAGTTGGATGAGGCAGAGGGGGAGGTGGAGCGTTTAGAGGGGCAGCGCAAAAAAACACTGAGGGACATTGAAGAGCAGCTGGAGCAGAAAGCGGAGCTGGTGGCGCAAGTGTCAAAACTGGAGACTGAGTTCAAGTCAGTACACACACACACACACACACACACATAAATGCATGCACCCACAGACCACACACTTCTGAAGTCGTTACACACCCTTTAAATCTCTCTTGCAAATACTCAAACACATTTGTGTCTCAAATTCTGTTATGCAAGTCACATTAACTGCTATTGAAATCAGAAAACCAGAACGAATTGAAAAAGGGTGTAACTACATCAGCTTCACTTAGGGACTGTTTGATATGAAAAAGGGTGCAACTAATGAGCCATTTGTACAACACCCAGGCAAAATTAAACCCTCAAATCTATTTATTTCTTGAGTCCAGTCCAATCTATCATTAACTTATTCCTGTTGCCATTGTGTTCCTGTGATGATTTTTCCTCAGGCGGAAGGCACTGCAATCTCGACGCCCCACCCTGGACTCTGCCATGAGCTCTGAGGATGAAGAGGCCTTCTATAACCCCTCCAGCGTAACTTCAGTCTTGTCAAAGGAGCACCCTTTGGTGCCATAGCAACGATACCTTCTGCTATACTGCTACTGAGGGTTGCAATGTTAGGAATGTACAAAATAGCTACATTTTATATCCTATGATCACTGTTTTTTTTTGTTCACATTTGCATTATTTAATGACCATTGAAAGATACTTGTGCCATTATGTGGCATAGAGAGTGTCAGCATTGCGTGTCTTTTCTGTGGAGGCACCCAGCAGACACACAAGACCACCATTTAAAGTAATATATATGCAGGGTTATCTGGGTGGTGGGAAGCTGTAATCACCCAACAATAAGTGTTGGGCCTCTAGCCAACCTCACAGGTATACTACCAAAAACGCATGAATTGGTCTTGTATCATTGAAAACCCATTTACTCACTAAATGACATTTTCAGAACAACACTTCTGTGATTCATTGTGAATTGTTTGAAAGCTATTTTGCCATGGAAGAGTGGTAATTATTTGTGAGGGGTAACCTTGCTTGGTTAGATTTTGACTTTCTCAGTTTGCACTTGGGTCTTTAGTCTGCTCTTAGCCCTGTATGTACAAGGATAAAATATATGAAATGGTGAAATTCACAATTAGCACTTCACATTAATTGGTGCTGCACAAAAGTGTAGTACCACACCCAAGACTGCATTGTCAATAGATTTAACTTCTCCAGTAAAAGCATGCACACACAAACAGTCTGTATTAAATATTTTTCGTTGAACAGGAATTTATTTTTTTCCATGTTTATTGTGTATTTAGGGAATCTCTGCAGGTCAGATGCACAGCTTTGTCAGATCCCCCCTTATACTCACCCATGCAGAGTGCGTTTGGTGGGAAATTGTAGGACATGGTAGATGGATAACACATAGGAATCACACAGAACACGTTACCTCTGTCCTCCTCCGCTTTCTCTCACTCATTCACAAACTGTTCTGTACATTTATTGTCTGTTTTAGTGCAATCCCAGCCAGATCCCTTAATATACCTTCTTAACTGTTTGCATGACTAAGCCTCAGTTTTTCATCCTGTCTTCCTGATCTTATTTGTTTTAGACTGAACAATTGGTTAATATATGAAATAATAATGCCTTTATAATCTTTTGAATTGTTTCTTTGTTTTACAACATAAAAAATGACTTGGAATATGGTGTGAATATAATTTTATTTCAAGTGGATTTCCAGTTTATTACTGTTCAGTTTTCTTTAAAATAAACTTTTCACCGCAAACCTTACACCAAAGTGCCCTTTTAATACTAGTACTGGAGGGTGGTACCATTACAAATGTATCTGCAGAAATGGTTTAATGTATCACCCCCACATATCCTTTAGAGTTACCATACTAGTAATTATTGGTACGATACCTCCAGCCTCCCTAGCTAGACATAATTTTCAGTGGGGTGCAAATGCAATTGAGCACTCTGTTGGGACTAGTCTTTTTTTCCGCATTGTTCTTAAATACAGACCCTCCACACTTCTAATACCTTCACCCTGATTTTTATATGTACAGTGATATGAAAAAGTATCTGGCCCTGATTTTCTGCATTTTTTTAAACAAATTTCACACCAACACACTACAACACACCACATCTCCAGTCTGGACTGATGCAATTCTCTCTCCTGGCTGGTCTGCCAGCCTCTTTAACTGGACCTCTCCAATTAATTCAGAACACTGCTGCCTGGGTGGTCATCAACTAGCTGAAGTTCACCCATGCTACTCCTCATGTCATCAAGCTCCTTGTTTCTCCTCGGATTGGCCAGAACATCCTCATCCTTACCCACCAAGCTATCACCAGATCGGCCCCCAGCTACCTATCCACACTCATCTTATCTTACATCCCCACAAGACCCTTGCGACCTTCCACTGTCAGACACCTAGTTTCCCCCTCTCTGCGGGGGTAAATATCCACCGCTCATTATAAAAATAATAATCTTTAATACTGAATAAAAATAAGTTATAATATTGGTGTAACTCAATGCTTAAATTCAGCATCTAACTAAATAGTTACTATATTGGGGTGAATGAATTTTGGATATATGGCAAATAACTTACTGTTATTAATATGTAATAGTTTTTTACATTTTTTAAATTAAATTATTTTAATTATTAAAATGAGAACATGCATTGTGAATTTATTATTTGTTTTAAAATGAACGTTTGTGAATTTAAGAAAGAATTATAATTCTACGTTATCACTAATCCTTACATTTGAAAAATATTAGTCGACAACATTACTAGGGGAAAAAAAAACATAACAGTTAGGCAATCGATGTTCTGGAGGAACTGTTTAATTATTAATGACGAATATGATGATATGCCAAAGTACAATGATTTGACATAACACTAACATGTACTTAGGTCAAACAGCATCACAAAGTCGTTATCATGGCCTTCCACGCCAGCAGCACATGTTGGCAGGTTAGATGATAAGAAAAAATACTACCCAATGTGCTACCCCAAAATACTTGGCATGAACCTGTTACACTCATCTATGTGGGCACATGGCCTTCTGATTCTCTGAAAGCTCCCAAAATGAAGAGGGGAAGCCCTTCCTGAGATCTGTGGGAACAATGAATCTCTCGCAAGTAACATCTTTAAGCAAGAGTAAGAAGACCAGACTTAATGCCGTCAATCACCCTACATTACCCCCTGCGGCAGCGCCTGTTCCTGCTCTTACTACAGTTCCTGTTTCTCCTTATCCTCCTGACTTTTCTCCAGCTCAGGCTAAAGGTCCAGCGCTTACATTTGCCAAAAACCAGGCTACTAATTCCCTAGCTCTGCCTCAGGGAATGTACAGCAAATACCCAGCACTCAGTGGCTGTAGTCAGGAAGATTACTGGTGCATGCAGTATTACTATTATTGCATGCACCAAAATGAATATATGTACAAATATAACTATGAAAATCCCAATGAGGAAAGACTGCACGCCTTCAACAACAACAGGGAGATGAATAGAGAGCAGAGAAGAAAAAAGTACCGAGTACCCCGGTAACACTGGGCTGGGGAGGATACGCAAAGCTGATGCTGAATTAACAGAAACTGAAAACAACAACCCAAGGCCTTCTTCATCTAAGACTCCCTCGGATGATATCCTAGATAAGGTTTCCACCATCCCTGGGGTTTTGGAGTAGGCTGTCAAGATGAGTCGTCTCTCTTTGAACAACGATGACTTAATCGATTCCTCATCTGAGGAAGAAGACCTGTGAGGAGATGAGCGCTGCCCCCTCGACTGATGGCCTTTATTAGTTTCTTTCTACCGAAGACATATTAATGACCCCTGGGTGTTTCTTATTTACATTGATCAATTCAGAATTGTATGTGTTGTGGCAACCCCGGGGCTTACGGATGGCAGATGCGGCAGAAGCCGCTCCACCCTCAAGCACGGAGGCAGGCTCTTGAGCGACGGTACATTCCCTCCCCAGCAATCACCGGCACAGCTGAAACGCATC